>CM040422.1:8187168-8412897 GCA_022702705.1 Papilionanthe hookeriana x Papilionanthe teres
TTTTAACTTCAGCTATGACTTGTTGTTCGATTTCTAGACGCATTCTTCTGGGACCTTGTCTAACTGGGACAGAAGTAGGATCCACTCCTAGTTTATGGACTGCGACCTCCGTAGCCAATCCCGGCATCTCATCGTAGCTCCAAGCAAAACGAGTCTTTAAATTCCATTAATAACTTGATTATTTCTGAGTCTTCTTTATTGAGTAAGGAGCTAACAAAGGTAGGTCTAGGCTCTTCGCTAGTACCTAAGTTAACTTCCGTTAACTCATCTATCGTAGATTTGATTTCTTCTTCGAATTCCGGTGGAGCGTTTCCAATTTGCAAATCTTCGAGTTCTTCTGCAGTTTCCATGCAGTTTTCATTAGACTCGCAGGTGACAACCAAGCAAAATTCGGTATCGTCGACTCGATCCTACTCGTGCCGAATCCGAGACCATGCTTTGAGTTGGGTGGACGACCGGAGTTATTCCATAAATTTTCAAAACGTTGTGATTGACCTTTTGTCCATTGTCAGGTAAGAAACCACGCCTGAATTAAATTTTGAACACAGGGAGAGTACCACTCAAAAGGCAATTCCATTAATTCTGATGAAGTAGCATCTTCAAATTGTACATTATTTTCAGTTTTGGAGGAAGAAGCACCACGGTAGAATTTGATTGGCTTTGCACCATCGCTACGTACCTCTTTGACCTCTATACCCTCAATCTTATTAGAATGGATCGGGGTCAGGGTCATAGTATGTACATAGTGGTTAATCTTCTCGTACATTGATTTATATTCTTCGTTTCTTTCATCTTCGAGAGGGATTCCGAATTGCGGCTTCTTCGACTTATTGTCGCTGCTTCTTGTTTGATTTCTTTTTCTTCTTCGAACTATCTTCCCGATCGACATTGATGGTCGGTTTCCTCCGTCCAATCGTCCTAACGTCTCTACCACGACCTCGTCCCCGGCCTCGACCTCGGATGCGAGTTGTGGAGAAACCTTCACCATCTCGCCGTAAGGGAGTGGTGAGTGGCTGTTGGACTAGAACTTCGGGTTCTTCGTTGTCCCGAACTTTCTTTGCTTCATTTGTTATGGTATCTCCGGAGAAGATCGTTTTCTTCGGTGGTGCATAATAAGCTGCATCCTCGTGGATTCCAATTTCATGTACGGAGAACGGTTGTAAGTCACCTTTGATGCCATCGTTCCCCTCCATCGTAGTATTTGATGCACCGATGTAGAGATGATGGTACCATCCTGTTTTCATGTATCCATGGTCGGCCCGAGTAGAGCGTTGAATGACGTTTCGAATCAATTATGTGAAATTTCGCGGTTGTCTTTGCTAAGTCACCGGTCTTCATCGATAGCGTTATTGATCCGAGGGCTCTTTCTCCTTTACGGTTGAATCCTCTTAATAACATTTTGTCCGCCTCGAGCTCGCGGGCATCAATTTCCAAGTATGCTAGCGTTCGAAGATTCATTATATTGATTGATGCTCCTGGATCCACCAATACTGCGGAGAGTGTAAACTTCCCGATTGTAAGCTCGAAATGTACAACGGTCGGTTGTGGTCCGACATCCCAAGTAGTAGGTCATTGTCCGTGAAGGTAACACCTCGTTGTTCCTTTAACGAGCAAACCTCATCTAAGGAATCTCCGGCCATTTGAGCTAAGCAAATTTACGGATCAAGTAAGGCCTCGATCGAGCTTCTCTCATCTCCTTTGATAAGATGAGAGCGTCGTAGATGCTCGGTTGGTCGGTAGTTTCCTAAGATGGGCTAGCACGTTGTAGTCCACTTTGTTTTCATGTGTCTCTGCTTCTTCTCGAATGGGTATTCCTTCCGCCGGGTTAGTTCTTCCCGAACAACCACCGCTTTCCTTTGTCCTTTGGACCCATTCTCGGAGGTAGAACTTTTCCACTTCTTAAGTTGACTTCGTAATTTCTTCTGAATCTATTGTTGAGCTCGCCGGCGTCTCTTCTTGAATCGGAATGACAGGCTCTTCAGGATTAGCTTCAGAGTCTGAAGGCTCTAACTCTATCGTGACTGGAGCTCCTCGAAACTCGCAAATAGATTCGTTGCTTGTTGAACTCTCGTAGCCTCCTTGATGGATGTCTTCTTCGTTATTTTGCTTGTCGAGATCGTGTATGATTTGAGAATTGTCGTTGGTATCGAAATCGATATCCGGATTATCGTTAGTTACGTAATCGTTAGAAACGATCAAAACGTAGCCAACGCCATCACCCTTATCATTATATGATCCCACCGAAGTGAGTAGATAATCATACGAGTCGGGGGTTCGAGGGATTTCTCCCCGAATCGGAAGCAACTATCCTAGGATAAGCGGCCCCTAGTCTAGTCTTAGGTGCCTCGGTCTTCTCTTCTTCGTCGATTTTCTTCTTTTCTTCAATCGTCTCTGTTGAGGTGGTTCTTCTATCGCGAGTGATAGTACCGGCTTAACGGGTTTCAAACTACGAATTGAAGCTCGCACCGAAGCGGTTTGGATCTTCGTCTAAAATCTTTTTCGAAGACCTCGTCCAAGCGGTAGTCCATCCATCGTCGGTCGTATAGGGATCTATCGGAATGATGGGATCGGTCGAGACAACATTGACGGAACCTCCTTTACGGGGTTCCTTCATGTACTCCTTCGGGATCGTTATATTCCCTTTCAGCGAGGTTGTCGTTGAGCCAACTTTTAAAGGTAATGCAATCTTCTATCTTGTGCCCAAGCATCCGGTGGTAGGGGCAAAGTTGGGATCACCTTTCTTGTTGACTTCCTCTGGTCTTTTAGGCTCGGCAGTTGGAAATGCGGAGTCTTCATCGGACTACGGAACATTTTCGGCATCTGCTTCATTCTTGAACGGATATTCTCCGTCTCAAAGCTCTCTTAATGTATGTTGCGGACGAGGCGGTTGTTCATACGGCGGAGATGACCGATAGCTGGGCAGGGTTCGTTGGTAATTCTGTTGTGGTTGCTTGCGGCCGTTACGGTGGTATTTGCATCGGTTGCTTGCCTTTGTCAATCGCTCGCAACGATCCGGATTTCTTTTCAAAAGTCTTTACGGGCTTTTGTTTATACGTCTTGTCGGCGAAACTTAATTGCTTTGCCTCCTCTTGCAAGCTTCGGCCTTGCTTAACAACTTCTCGAAAGTCTTGATAGTAAATCCTTTGAGGAGAAGTGTTATCGGGCCATGGATGCTTTTTAGTAAAATGCCGATCGCATGCTTTGCTCTTGTAGTTGTGGTTCACACTTCATGCTTAAGTTCCTCCATCGGAGTATGTAATCCACCAAAGTTTCATTCGGCTTTTGTTTCTCTACCACTAAATCACCTATAGTGATGTGGTGCCGAGCTCCGGCGAATCGCTTGATGAAGAGGTTCTCTAGCTGCGAGAACGTCTTCACCGAACCATTTGGTAGTCCGCATACCGGTCGAAGGCGATTCCCGACGGACTGGCGACGAGCCGTCGGAAGAGTAATGCATCGCTCCCGCCGGCATTGCAACAAGCGGCACGAAAGTGTGCCACATCTTCGTCGGGGGTTCCGGTTCCGTCGAAGGTCTTGAGCAGCAGGTGGTACGAAGCCTTTCGGGTATTGGACAGCGTCGAATTCTTCGGGTAAGGTCTACCCGTCCGAATGGATGTCCCGCTCTTCGATTGTGCTAAGGCTTCTCGCATTTCGTTGTTCCACTAAGTTCTTGATATCCTTTTCGGGAATCATACTTTGTGTCGTATCCTTTTCGGTCGATCATCCCCAGTTGACGGACGTAATCTCCTTTCCTCCGTCTACTGATGTGAATGACCTGCAGGGGTGTCTCTCATGTGGTTGTACTTGACTCGGAGAGTGGCCGGAGCTACGGCCATCTCTTCCATCCTTTTCGCCATTTGAGCGATCGTGTCGTCTTTTTCCCGAAGTTGCCTTCTCATCGGTTACGGCTCCTCTCTTCTGCGCGGTGCGGGAGCACCTTGCGAAGCCGATGAAGCTCGTGTTTCAACCATGTTGATTTCGCGTATTCGTCGTCCATGAATTCCGATGAATCAATCTCGTCTCCGAACTTTTCTTCTCTTTCTTTTGCCAATCGTCGGATATCGGTTCTCAGCTTTTCCATGGCATCTTCCAGCGGGGCTTTCGTGTGTCTTCGTGGTTGTCGTGCGATAGCTGCGGGTCCCCTTCTCACGAGTCCCCTTCATCGCGGTAGCACTTTCTTCGGATTCAAGTCTCACGGCGAGACTTTCTTTCTCGAGGCTGTCGTTTCAACCTCAATCGCCCAGAGTAGTGGGACGCCATACCATCCTTCAGCGGCAGAAGGTCTAGGACCGGATGGTCCGTCGGCCGAATGCTGGAAGGTGGTATCCTCCACTAATATGTAATCCCGAGACGACAACGGGCGGACTAGCCTTCATTCTTTTACTTGGCTTTTACGTCATGATGGCGGGTTCTACTCGGGGCCAAGACGGGATTTGGCGGCACCCGTCCTATCCTTCGTAGAATTTCGATACGGGGCGGTTTTCCTTCTTTGCTAACTTTTCTACCAAAGTTTGCAGTCGAGCAAACGAGCGTAGTTCTAGTTCTTTTCTTGCGGCTATCGTTGTAATATGCGGGTCTGTGGTAATGTGGCGACAATCTTACGAATATTTTCTTCATCTTCTGCGGCGGAGAGGGGATGAAACCTGCTTCCTCCCAAGAGTGGTATGTATTCGGGCGGCGGTGTATATTCCGGCGATTCGGAATTTCCTCTAGGAAAGCAATTTCGGCGGCTACGGCTTCTTTAGCGATCCTTCTATTTCGTTTCTCCTTTGGGTCTTTGTCGGTGACGGAATCTTCGAACCTGGACCCGATTTCGAAAACGAGAAGGTCTTACGGAAAATCGCGTACCCTCCACGGTAACGGGTCCATCATAATTCGGATTTCTTTCCCCTTTGATTTGGTAAAAGTCGGGGTAGGTGCGAAAACAACTAGACCAGGTGGGGGTAGAGATAACGGTCCTTCTATGGACATCGGTACTCCTCTTAGTCGGGATCCTTTGCGGGGAGGGAATTCTTGGGTCGACTCGAGGTTGAACTCGAGCGACGGCTCCTCGGCTTCGGATACCTTGTTCATCGGTGCGAAAAGGGAGACGTCGGTGATCTTGACATTCGTGTTTTCAAATCCTTGTCCAAATCGGATGATTCCATTGTCGGGCGGCTCATCCTTATAGACGGCGAGGTCCGGTCCGTTGGTAAAAGAGAAAATCGGTTTCGGGGCTTCCATTTCTGCGGGGTAGATTCGGTTGTCGGTCCCGAGTTATGCTTCTTTTCTTTAGGACGAAATGAAAGGAATTGAAAAGAGTCCGAACTCATTCATGTTCATGTATTTATAAGAAGGAATCACTTATTAAAAGAATCACTTTTTAGAGGGTTTGTTTATTTAGAACGGAGTGTTCAAAGGTGTAGAGAAGGTAAGGAATCTGAATCGGAGTTGGAAAGGAAAAGAGAGTCTTAAGCAAGACTTCTCGACTCGAAGGATCACTCCTAAACTAACACCTATTGGGGGTCGAAATGAGGTAAAAGGATCTCGGAACCTCTCTATTTAGGGGTGTCTAAACAGTGGCTCCTAAATCCGAGAGAATGTTGGTTATACTTGTTCAAGGTGGAAATGAACATAGTATCCCGACGGAAAGAAGGGTAGTTTGATCCATAAGGGACATGGATGCACTACCGATTTTTGAAACGGAATTGTCGATTAGAATGGAGAGAGGAATTTTCCCGAACGAAGTCGCCGAAGTTTGTCGGCATATTTTTAGGTTATGTGTTTTATTTTGAAAGGGAGTCGCCTACAGAAATTGTCGGCGAATTTTTATATTTTAAATTTAATTTAAATATATAGTTTAAAAGATAACATTTGATTTTGAAAATAATTTTAAGTTTAAAAGTTTTAAGATATGAAATCAAACCGATCTCACATCCCAAATAGTTTATATAAACGAGCACCGCACCATGAGCCAGTGGATCTATCCCGAAGAATAGACATACCTGCTTGATGATGAGGCTCGATTAAATAAACTATGAGATTTGTGACATCCGTTTGGTCCGCGAACCAATTTTATAAGCCGACAAGTTCCCTCGCTTAATATGAAAACATTAAACAGGGTTTATATTACTCGGGTTCTTTAAAATTCCCTATAAGGGCAAGCCCCTATAGTTAATTACATCTTAAGTGACGGGAATCACCTAAGAAAACTCTCGATAATAATCAATAATTCTGCTCTCAAGAATTTCAAAGTTTAAGTTTTCGAAGAATTGAATTTTTGAATCTCGATAGGGGATGGATCAAGTTTGGAACATTTTATTTTGGGAATTCAAAGGAAGAAAAGTAGGAGAAATTATGGATTCGAAGTGAACTTCGATAATCTCCCGACTACCCTATTGTTTGGCTTGGATTTAGGAAAGTCCTAATGTTTATTTAATGTTTTAATCTTGCCAATTTTAATTAATTAGGGCTTATATTTATATGATAGAATCATACAAATAGCTGGAAGATATGAGGGTTTATGTCATATCGGACGACTACCTCGGAATCCTAAGACCGGTTAGGGCTTAATTTGCGATGCAAATGCCTAACGAAGAGTTGAGGATTTATGTTGCACTAGGCGAACTACCTCGAAGTCCTATGGCTTTGTTGTTTAATTCTAGGGAAGTTTCTGTTGAAGTAGGTTTCGGTTTCTTCGGCGACGATGGCCGTGCTGCCCACCATGCTCCGAGCTCCTTGTTGTTGCAGAGGTTTGGTTTTACAAATCATAAATCAGGGGATGAGAAAAGTGTTTTGGTTTAGAGAAGTCTTAATTTCCAAGTGTTTTTTGTGTTTTAATTAAAACAAATCTGAAAGTTGATTATAACAACACCGGTTAAGATCCCACGGTTCCATCCTTCCGGCATCGTTATTTTTATCGGATTCACTTAGTCCAGATGAATTTGCTAAACTCAACTTAATGAGTTCCACACTTTCATTTAGACCGTGGGAAATCCCGTTAGCAACACGTAGGTTACATCATCAGAGGTATTCCCGATCATCCAACAAGACGTTTTAATTTAGTTGTAATTGTAGTTTTGTGTTTTGTTTGTGATTAAATTTTGAGTTGTCTTATATTTTGAAATGTTGTGGAGGTGAATTTTATCTTGTAGTGTCTTTTAATTTAGTTATGGGTTTCGATTTTGGTTTTACGTCCTAAAGGTGTAGGTTTTCATGCAACTGTTGTTTTATCATGCAAGAAAAATAAGTGCGATGTAATTAAATAAGTTGCCGTAAAGTAAATCGCAATAAAATAAAAGCATACCTGGAGGGTCTTCCCGTCATCCCAAGCTGCACTTAAAATACAATTAGAATATTTAAGCAAGTTTCTAGGTAAAGCTAAGGGAAAGGGTTATGGTTTTCTACCAAGTTCCTAATCCTATAGCTAGTCATTTCCTATGACGTCTAGGTTCCTTGTGTTTTTAGTTTGAGGACGATTTTCTTCATCAAAGAATAACTAAGTTCGATTGTTCTTATAAATATCCTATCATATTGAGGGAGTGCTTAGGAAGGATCCTAAACATCTTTTCGATATTTCTAGGATTGTTTTAAGTCCAAGAGAATTTAATTATGTAAATGAATCGATCATCCGAGGTTTTCGAGTTTTGTTAACTTGCTCGATGAACTAGGACATTTGAATGTCCTATAAGTGAAGTAACATTTCATTTAATATTCGTTTTAGGAGTTATGATAACTAAAGCTCCTAGAGGCAAAATGATACTTAATGATTTGTGATGCAAATTTAAGTTCAAATTAATGATTTAAGTTTGGAATAGTGTTCAAGTTATTTTAGATTTATTTTTGAGTTCTTTATGTCTTAGGTGATGTTATTTAATTCAACTTAATTCAATTTAATTTAATTAAATTAAATTCAATTTAACTCAATTTAGTTTGATTTGGTTTAATTTTTAATTTAATTTAATTTAATTTAATTTAATTTAATTTAATTTAATTTAATTTAATTTAATTTAATTTAATTTATTTAATTAATTTAATTTATTTAATTCATGTAATTTAATTTAATTCAACTTTTAATCTTAATTTAATTTAATTTAATTTTAATTTAATTTAATTTTTTAATTTGATTTAATTTAATTTTAATTGAAATTTTTGAAAGAGTTTAATGATTTAATTTTAGTTTAATGATTAAGTCTTTTAATATTTTAAATTTGAGTTATCATTTTAATTAAGAGTTGAATATTAATGAGATGATTAAATTTAGGGATTTTTTAAATTAAAGAATAAATCTCTTCCTAATAATATCCCTATTTTAATAATTCGATTTTATTATTCTTCCAAATTTAATCAATTATTTAATTAAGGTTTAATCATTTTAAATTGCTTAATGGGTTTCTACCCTTTAATTATTTAAATTTCAATCATCCAAATCAGATTAGGATCAAATATTTTACTTGTTAATTTTTTATTAAACCTAAAGTTTTAATTAAGGGTTAAAATTTTAATTACCATTTTGCCCTTTAAGCCTAATAATTTCATAACTCACTAAATTGAACTCAAATGAACTTGAAATTTTTATGTGACTTCACTCATATGTCAATAAAGACATGAGAGGAGAAAATGTGATTTTTCTGTATTTAATTTATTTATATAATTATTTTTAGTAGAAAATAGAGATTTTCAAGGAAAATTTGATAACATGACCAAGGGAAAGTTTCTGTCCTTAAGAAAATTAGGGGACATTCCTAATGACAAGAGGACCACTTGGACTAATTTTGGTGATTTTTTGAATTATATTATTTTTATTATAATTATTTTAAGTTTTAGAGTGTTAATTAATTTAAAAAATAAAATAAATGTTGAAAAATGAATTTTATAATTTTTAAAATTCTCTCTGATATCAAGGATTCCGAGAGAACCAAATTTTACAATTTTCTGATTTTTCTTTGATTTATTATAATTATTTTGGTGAAAATGCTAGAAAATACATTTTTTAATTTTAAAATTACCCTAGAGCTTTAAAAATTAATATCTCACCAAATAGGCCTAAGAAAAATATGGGGTTTGTTCCTAAGTGATTAAAATTCAAAATGTGACATTTTGGTGGATTTTATTATTTTTGTGATTTTTATTATTTTTTAATTATTAAAAATATTAAAATAATATTAAAAATCAACTTTTTTAGAAAATTGAAATTTTAATTTTCTTAAACTCCCCTGATATCAAAGAGACTCCAAAACCAATTTGGTGAATTTTTGAAAGATATTTTGAAAGTTATGAATTTTTAAAGTTTAAAATGACTAAGTGGCTTAATCGACCCAATTAGTGGGGCTAACCAAGTCCGATTGACCTCAAATTTTTATGGTGGGTTCCTCTGATCCTAAAGGTCAGTGGAGAATTGCTTTCAAGTCAATTTGATGTATGGTTAGCTCTAATTAATTAGAGACCTATTTTGGGTGTTTAAGCCAATTAGGGTTATTTTAAGTGAATTAACTCAAGTCCTATTTTTCCTAGGTTCTCCGGTCATAAGGAACATCACCAAATTTTCCTAGGATTTATTACATAACATGCTATTTATTGGAATTAAAATACTCTAAACAGTGACATGAATTTGAAAAATCAATAACTCTTCATAGGGATGCACCCTGACTTTGGAAAATTCAGGGAATGTTCCCAAATTTAGAGGCTTCAAAAGCCCTATGGTCTCATGCTATGGTGAATTGTATGAATGCATGGAGAATTAAAACAATGCAGGGAGTAAATAATTAATTAAAAATAAAATACTTGGACAAAATTAATTAATTTCTTTTCCACATTATTCTCCTCCGTTCACTGAGCAAGAGGGTATTTTTATTTTATTTTTATGATTTTCCTACACAAAGTTATGAATTTTTGAAGTTTAGGGAATTAAATAAATAGAAAATACCCCTAATTTTCTACTTATCCACGCGGCGCCGGCGAGAACATCGGCGGCTCCGAAGGGGTACGTGTCGCGCCGTGATTGGGCGCCGCCATCCGAGTCGGCCGTCCCGGGGCCCGCCGTATCGTTCCGTCTCCTCATCCGGCGCGATCCCGGCCGTCCGTGCGCGCGTGTATTAAATGGACGGCATCCGTTCATCGTCCCCAAGTGTCCTCGCCCGAGAGCCGTCCACACTAAATCCTTAATATCTCACTCGATACTCGATGGATTTTCATGTTCTTATGCTCTCATGGATTCGTCTTGAAGAGACGAACACATCTATACGGTTATCATGCATTGAAATTAAGGCATTTGAAATGGAGAATCTCCAGAAGCTCGGGATGAAGAATTAGTTCATACCTTTGCTCAGAGAAGTGTGGCTTCGATCTGAGAGTTACCTTCGATTGGATCCCAGAAAGCTCCAGATGAAGTCTCTTGGTCTGGTGAATTGTCTAGATGTGATTTCGACCAAGCCCGATCACAAAGCTTGGAGGCTGGAGCAACTGGGTGGCCTCGGAGATGGGGCTTTTGCTTGGTGGACACCTTCCCTCGGTCCGGTGAAGGTGTAGATCCAATCAATTTGGGGATTGGCTCACTGTGGAGAAGTGTCCTGGTTTTGGGTGGAATTTCGACTACGAAATTGAGCTCGCGAGAAGAAATGGCAGGGGGATCTCACTGGGGATCAAGTGCTCTAAGTATGGAGAATGATCTGGAGCAATTTTGGCAGAGTTTCAGTAAGGTTTGGTTCAGCACCCCTTCATGGCCGAGAGGGTGAGGGGTTTAAATAGGAGAGGTTGGAGGGCCTCCCGGGGGGAGTTGAGGGCTGGGATCAGCTGCTCTTGGCATGTGAAGAACAGCCATGGTGACCATTGGGCATGGGGCGGCTCGGCGAGGGAGAATTCCAAAGTTTGGCTCCTCCCAAGGTCTCGGCCATGGTGTTTTCCGGCGACCCGGGCGGCTGGCCGGCAGGCATGGGTCACCCTCGGGTCCAGGTGGGTCGGGGTTAGAGGTTTGTGCAATCGATTGGCCATTGCCATGTGTAAAGTGGCTGAATTAAAATGGAATGGGGGAGGGGTCATTTTGGCTTCAATTTGGTCGACCCATTGGTTTGGGTTGGGTTCACCCTCCAAGGCCAATTTGGACTGAAGGGAAAGTCACTTGGATCAGCTTGATTAGTGGGGTCAAGTCAAAATCCAAGTACAATTAAGCTTAAGCAAGAGTTAGAGGAGACATGGGAGTGGTTAATCACTCTTAAGAGAATCATTAAAGGGTCCCCTCTTCTTGCCATTTTGGGCATGATGGAGTGTCCAAGGCCCTCATGGCTCACATGTGGCTCATGCATGGCTTCATGGCTTGCATTTGGCTTGAAAAAAAGTTGACTTGTTTCATGAAAAAGGGTTTTAGAAATATTTGTCATTTAGGGGGTAATTTGGCATGAGGTTTAATTTGGAATTATTTGATGATGTGATTAGAACTTAGGGAATGGCTTTGATTAAATGGATGGCAAATGGAAATGTCATGTGGGCTTTAAGGCCAATTTTGGGCTTTTGTATTTGGTGGAAATGGGCTCTTAGGAAGGTTTAGGGAAGTGGGCTTTTAGGTTTGAAAATGAATTTATGGATAGAAATTTTGTAAAGAGGTTGGGCCAAATAATTGTTGAGTTTGGTTTAGGGATGTGTCATGAGTGGTTTGGGGTCAATTTGGTGTGATTTGAACTTGAATTGGTTTGAATTTGGGTTTAATTGGTAAGTGGGCCTATGTAGGTCAAATTGGGCTAACTTGGGCTAATGTTGGGCTAGAGTTGAAATTGATGTAAAATTAATGTTGGGAAATTTTTATGGGAGTGTTTCAAAGAGGTTTTGGCTTTGATGGGTTTTGATTTTGGGATTTGGGCTCATTTGGGCTAGGTTTGGGTTTAGGTCAAAAATGGGCCTTTTAATTTTGGGTTGAATTTGAGTGGGGTTTGGGTCTAAATTTTGGGCAAATCATGTTAGTGTTTTGTTTATGGGGATGTCAAGGAAGGTTTAGAAAAGATTTGGGTTTAATTGGAGTTGAATTGGGTGAGTTTGGGTTAAGTTTGGGTCATGGGTCCAAATTGGGCTTTAAGGCCAAAAGTGAAATTGGATCCAAATTTCAATCAAATTGGGCTTGGATTTGGTCTAGATTGGTGTTGGGAATGTTGAATTGAAATTTAGAATTGAATTGGAACAGAATTTAGGTCAATCGGGTAGGTTAGGTTTGACATTGGGTTCACTTTAGGTTAAAATGGGTCGAATTGGGGGTTTTGATAAAAGTGGGGTAAATTGACAAAATTGGCCCATGGTGTAGTTGAACAAAATAAAATTGGGAATATTTGGGATTTTCTGGAATTTTCTGGGAATTTTCTGAATTTTTGGATTTTTTGGCTAAGAGGGGTATTTTGGGTATTTGAAGGGTATTGGGAGGTATTTTTGGAGTTTTTGGTATTTTTGGATATGGATGATCAGTTTGAGTGATGTGTAAATGTTTGGGAATGATTTTTGGAGAATTTTGGGTGATTTGGAAATTTTTTGAGAAATTTGGGCTATTCAGAGCTTTGGGTAGGTTAAGCGGGTATAGGGTCCCGAGGGTCAAAAATTGAAAATTTGGGAAATTGAAGATTGGGTGGATGTAAGTGGAAAGAAGTCATTTTGGTTGAGCCATGAAGCCATATCAAGCCCACATGAGCCATGAAGGGACTCATTTGAGGCATTCACCATGTTGTTCCTAACCTCTTAGCGAGGGCTTAGGGGTTAAGGACCATCCATGTGAATCACCTACATGAGTCGGGAGGTCGAGTCGGGTATGGGTGTGTTTTAGGAGGTGTGTGAAAGTGTAGTGTGTAGGTGTAGTGTGTGTGCAAGTCGACCCTTCACTGGACCGAGCCACCCAAGGCGATCCTAAGGCCGAAAGAGTCCTATAGGAACTCATCCTTTAAACTTCCACATTTGATTTCAACCCTCTAGATGATTAGGGGTCTACGGTCAAGTTTGTGGAGTTTGCAGGGAGTTTAGAAGTGGTTTGAATTTCTAAAAAAAGGTGGGTCCCAATTCTAATCCTCTAAGATAGTCAAAGGAAAAGCCTAAGGCTAGATCCTAAGCACTAAAAGAAGAGGAGAAGACCTCATCAAAAAATGAGGTCAACAAGGCTGCTGACGAACTGACGAAAGAGTAAAGCATCGCTCCCACCGGCATTTAAACAACTAGCACGAAAATGTGTGACATGCTGTCGGGGGTTTCCCGTTCCATCAAAAGTCTTAAACAGAGGTGGTACAAATCCTTTCGAGTATTGGACTGCATTGAACTCTTCGGGGTAAGGTCTACCCATATGAATAGATGCTCCATTCTTAGATTGTGCTAAGGCTTCTCGCACCTGCTGTTCTATCGCGTTTTTAATGTCCTTTTCGGGAATCATATTCTGTGTAGAATCCTTCTTTGGTGGCTCATCTCCGTTGATGGATGTGATCTCTTTTCCTCCATCTGCAATATGGATGATCTCGCGGGGTGTTTCTTTCTGAGGTTGTACCTGACTCTGGAGAGTGGCTAAAGCAGCAGCCATCTCTTCCATCCTCTTTGCCATCTGGGAAATTGTGTCATCTTTTTCCCGAAGCTGTGCTCTCATCACTTCCGGTTCATCTCTTTCCATAGCTATCGGAGCACATTACGAAGCTGATGATGCTCGTGTCTCAACCATATTGATCTCGGCATACTCCTAATCCATGAACTCTAATGAATCAACCTCATTTTCCAACTTTTCTCCTCTTTCTTTCGCCAACCATCAGATATCCATCCTTAGCTTTCCTATATCATTCTTGAGGGGTCTCTTCCAGACGATCTCGCGGTTGTCATGTGATAGCTGTTGAACTTCTTTTTCGGGAGTTTCTTTTATTGCAGTAGCACTTTCTTCTGATTCAGGCTCTTCGACGAGGCTTTTCTTCTCAGGACGTTGTGTTGGTCTCGGCTCGATAATAATAGGTCGCCACACCATCCTTCTTGCAGCAGAAGGCCTAGGACCGGACCGTCTGTCGGCTATATGCTGGTAGGTGGTGTCCTCCCTAATATGATGGCCCGATACAACATGTGAACTAGCTCTCATTTTCTTCCTTGGTTTCTCTATGGCAGTGACAGGCTCTACTCGCGGTCCGAGGCGGGATCTAGTTGGCACTCATCCCATTCTTCTTAGGATTTCTGACATGGGCATCTGTCTTTCTTTGCCAATTTTTGTATCATAGCTTGTAGCCGAGCAAATGGTGTAGTCTTAACCCTTTTTCTTTTGCAGTTACTATAGTATGCAGGTCGGGGTAGTGTAGCGACAATTCTTCGACCTTCTTCTTCATCCGATGCAATAGAGAGGGGGAAAAACCTACTCCCTTCCAACAGGGGTATATACTCAGGTAGTTCAGGGATCTCTTCCAGGAAAGCAACTTCAGCTGCCTTGGCTTTCTCAATCCTGGCTATCTTTCTGCTTCTATTTCTCTTTTGAGTCCGAGTTAGGAGTGCAACTCTTGAACTGGACCCAATCTCGAAAACAGACGGTATTGTAGAAAAATCTCTACCCTCCACGGTGACGAGTGCTCATCACGAGCTTGGATTTCCTTCCCCTTCGGCTTGGCGTAAGCCGGGGTAGGTGCAGAGATGACTAGACCGGTGAGGGTAGAGACAACAGTCCTCCTACAAATAGCAGTACCTCTTTCAACTGGAACCCTTTGCAGGGGAGGGAATTCTTGAGTCAACTTCAGGTTGAACTCAATCAGGGGTTTCTCAGTTTCTGGCACTTTGTCCATTAGTGCGAAGAGAGTGACGTCAGCGAACTTGATTTCTGTGTTGTTAAATCCTTGTCCAAAACAGATGATCCCATTGTCGGGCAGCTCCTCCATATAAACGGTGAAGTCTATTCCATTGGTGAAGGAGAAGATTAGCTTTGGGGCAGACATTTTCTGCAAGGTAGATTCTGAGTATTAGTCCCGAATTATGATTCCTTTTGTCACAAAATTTAGGACAAAAAAAGAAAGAGTCCGAACACATTTTCTTTTACATTAATGTATTAATGATTTAAAAGAGTTTGTTTATTAAAGGGTTGTTTATTAGAGGATTTGTTCTTTAGGAACAAAATGTTTAAAGAACGGAGGTTTATAAAAAAAAGGAAGGGACCCGGTGCGGAATTGGAAAGGAAGAGAAAGTCTCGTAAAACTTCTCAACCCGAGGAACCACTCCTAAGCTAACACCTATTGGGGGTCCACCCCACCTCAGAAAGAGGCAAAAGGAATTCAGAGCCTCTCTATTTAGGGGTGTCAAAACAGTGGCTCCTAAATCCGAGAAAAGTTGGCTATACCCGTTCAAGATAGAAATGAATGTGGTATGCCAACGGAAAGAATGGTAGTTTGCTCCACTAGGGACATGGATACACTACCGATTTATGAAAGAAAAACCATCTGATTAAAATGGAGAGAGGAACCAGTCCCCAGCGGAGTCACTAGAAATTGTATGGCTTATTTTTAGGTTGTGTGTTGTATTTTGAAAAGGGGGTCGCCTAACAGAAAATGTCGGCTAATTTTAGATTTTAAATTTAATTTAGATATAGATATAAATTTAGAAAGAAGCATTTGATTTTTTTAAAAAATAATTTTAAGTTTGAAAATTTTAAGATATGAAATCAAACCGATCTCACATCCCAAATAGTTTATATAAACGAACACCACATCATAAATCGTGTATCTATCCCAAAGAATAGACACACTGCTTGATTATGGGACTCAATTAAATAAACTAGAAGACTTGTGACATCCGTTTGGTCTGCAATCCAATTTTATAAGCTGACAAGTTTTCCTGCATAATATAAATGAATTAAGCAGGGTTTATATTACCTGGGTTCTTAAAATTCCCTATAAGGGCAAGCCCATATAGTTAATTACATCTTAAATCAATGGAATTATTTAAGAAAACTCTCAATAATGATCAGTGGTTTTGCTCTCAAGAATTTCAAATTTTAAGGTTTTCAAAGGATTGAATTTTGGAATTTCAAAAGGGAATGGATCAAATTTGGAATAGTTAATTTTAGAAGTCCAAAGGAAGAGAAGTAGGAGAAGCTGAGGATCTATGAAGAATCTTGGCAACTTCCCAAACTATCCTATTGTTTGGCTTCACTTTAAGAGTATGTTTAATGTTTCAATCCTGCCAATTTTAATTAATTAGGACTTATATTCGTATGACACAATCATACAAATAGCCTCAAAGATGTAAGGGTTTATATCGTACCGAACAATTACCTCGGAGTCCTAAGACCGGTTAGAGCTTAATTCACATAATATGATTATGCAAATGCCTAACGAAGAGTTGAGGATTTATGTTGCACTAGGCAAACTACCTCAAAATCCTATGGCTTTGTTATTTAATTCTAAGAAAGGTTTTGTTGATGCAGATTCCAGTTTTGCTGACGACGATGGTCGTGCTGCCCACTATGCTCCAAGCTCCTTGTTGTTGTAGAGGTTTAGTTTTAGAAGGTGAAAATCAGGAGATGAGAGAAGTGTTCTGGTTTAGAAAAGTTTTAAAGTCCAAATATCTTTAATGTTTTATTAGGGGAATCTTAAAGTTGATTATAACAACACCGCTAAGGATCCCACGGTTCCATCATTCCGGCACCGTTATTTTCATCGGATTCACTTAGACCAAATGAATTTGCTAAAACTCAACTAAATGAGTTCGACACTTTCATTTAGATAGTGGGAAATCCCGTTAGCAACATGTAGGTTACATCATCCGAGGTATTCCCGATCATCCAATGAGACGTTTTAATTTAGTTGTAGTTTTGGTTTTGTTGTTCTGTTTGTGATTAAATTTTGAGTTGTTTTATATTTTAAATGTTGTGGTGGTGGATTTTATCTTTTTGTGATTTTTAATTTAATTTTGGGTTTCAGTTTTGTGGCTATCATAAAGGTTTCCGTTTTCATGCAACAATCTTGTTTAACATGCAAGAAAAGTAAAGTGCAATATAGGTGAGTAAATTGCAATAAAATAAATACGTACCTGGAGGGTCTTCCCATCATTCCAAGCTACACTTAAAACACATATTAAAGCATTTAAATGTTTATTACAAATACCTAGGTAAAGCTAAGGGAAGGTTCTGGTTGTCTACCAAAGTCCTAATCCTATCGCTAGTCAATTCCTATGACGTCTAGGTTCTTTATATTTTGTGGATGATTTTCTTCATCAAAGAACAATTAAGTTCAGTTGTTCTTCTAAAGTATCTCATCATATTGAGAAAGTGCTTAGGACGAATCTTAAACATTTTTTTAATACTTCTAACATTATTTCGAGTCTAAATGAACTTTTATTGTAGAGATGAATCAATCATCCAGAAATTTTTAGTCAAGTTTTACCTCTTGCTTAGCGAACTTAGGACATTTGATTATCCCATGAATGAAGTGACATTTCACTTGATGTTCCATTTAAGAGTTATGATAATGAAAGCCTTTAGGGGCAAATCAGATCATTAAGAATTTCAACGATTTAAAATTAGAATTAATGTTTTAAGGTGATTTAATTTAGTTATAAAATTTTAATAAATTTAAGTTTGGAATAGTGTTCAAGTTGTTTTATTCTTAAGTGTTTTAAACTATTTGAATTGAAAGTGGAGTTTAAATTATTTAATTTAGACTTTAATGATTTAATTTTAATTTAATTGCAATATTCTAGATTAACTTTTAATTGGTTTGATTTTTTTTTGATTAAGAATTATTTTTGTGAAATTGATTTTTATGTTTAAAGTTTGTTTTAAATTTGCTTTTAAGTGTTTTTTGAAATTAATAATTTTTTTAATGTTTTAAATTTATTTCAATTTAATTATCAAGTTATTTAATATTTTAAGTTTTAATTTAATTAAGGGTTACCTTTTCTTTATTTTTAATTTATTAATTTCAATTATCATCTTAAGTTTAATTAAGAGTTAAATATAATTAAAATAATTCATTTAGGGATTTTAATTTAAGTGATTATATAGTCTCTCTAAATTATATCCCCATTTTAATAATACAAATTTTTAATTATTCTTCCAAAATTCAAGTTATTTAATTAAATAAGGTTTCATTGTTTTTTGGTTTATTAAAAGTGATCAATGAGTTCCTACCCTTTTATTTCCCAAAGTTTCAATCATCTAAGAAAGAATTAAGATCAAATATTTTACCCCTCATTTTGATTAAACCTAAAGTTTTAATTAGGGTTTAAAATTCTTAATTATTAATATTCCCTTTTAAGCTTAATTATTTCATAACTTATCAAATTGAGCTCAAATGAGCTTGAAATTTTTATTTCACTTCACTCTTAGTCAATTAAGACATTAGAGGAGAAAATGTGATTGTTTTGAATTAATTTAATTTATATAATTATTTTTGTGAAAAATAGGGATTTTCGATGGAAATTCAACAACATGACCAAGGTAAGGTTTCTGTCCTTAGAAAAATTATGGAATGTTCCTACTGACCAGGGGACTACTTGGACTGATTTTGGTGATTTTTTGAATTATATTTTATTTATTAAAATTATTTTGAGTTTGGAGTATTAATCAATTATAAAATAAAATTAAAGTTGAAAAATGAATTTTATATTTTTCTTAAGTCTCTCTGACCTCAAGGAGTTCAGAGAAATAAATTTTATATTTTTATGATTTTTCTTTGATTTATTAGAATTAATTTAGTGAAAATGTTGAAAAATTCATTTTTTAATTCAAAAATTGTTTTAGGGCTTTAAAATTCAATATCTTAACCTATAGACTTGAGAAAAATATTTGGTTTGTTCCTAAGTGATTAGGAGGTGAAATATGACATTTTTATGATTTTTAATATTTTTGTAATTTTTATGATTTTTTATTTATTAAAATATTAAAATATGATTAAAAATGAAAATTTTTAGAAAATTCTAATTTTAATTTTCTTAGACTCCTCTATTACCAGAGAAGTTGCAAAACTAATTTAGTGAGTTTTTAAAAGGTATTTTTGGAGTTATAAATTTTCAAAGTTCAATTTTACTCATATGGCTTGATTAATCCATTTAGTGGAGTTAACATTTCTAATTGATTCCAAATTTTTATGTGAGGTCCCTCTGATCCTAAAGATTAGTGAAGAATTGTTTTCAAGTTCTTTTGGTGTGTGGTTAACCCTAATTAATTAAAGTTCAGTTTTGAGTAATTAGGCCAATTAGGGTTATTCTTAATAAATTTACTTGAAACATAATTATCCTAGGGTCCTCTGGTCCTAAGAAACTTCCCCAAAATTTTTTAGAATTTTCTAAGTAATATGCTAATTAATGGAATTAAAATACCAAAAACAGTGACATAAACATGAAAAATACATAACTTGCCATAAAGATAGCCTCTGACCTTGAAAAATTCAGGGAATGTTCCCAAGATCAGAGGCTTCAAAAGCCCTATGGTCTCATGCCATGGTAAATTATCTATGCAAATAGAGAATTAAAATACTGAAAAAGAGTAAATAATTAATTAAAAATAAAATACTCATCAAATTAACTCAACTCTTTTTCCACATTATTCTCCTCTGTTTACTGGGCAAGAGGGTATTTTTATTTTATTTTTGTGATTTTTCTACACAAAGATATGGATTTTCTAAGTTTCAGGCATTTAATTAAATAAAAAATTCCATATTTTCCAACTTATCCGACTCAGTGCCACGGCAACCTTAGCGTCTCCGAAGCTCCACGCGGCGCTCTCCCATTCGCCGCCGCCATTCGACTCAGTGCCACATAGCCCGCGGTTAACGTACCGTTCTCTGGTCTGACGCAATCTGAGTCGTCTAGTCGATACACCCTCGATCCAACGGCAGCTGGTCGTCGTCTCTGACTGGTGTGCACCCGTGACCGTCCACACTCAAACCTTAATATCTCCCTCATTTCTCGATGGATTTTTGTGTTCTTATACTCTATGGATTTGTCTTGAAGAGATGAACACATCCATATGGTTTACATGTTATGAAATTAACTCAAACGAAATGGAGAATCGTTGGAAGCTCGGGTTAAAGAGAAGTCTCCATACCTTGGTTCAGGAGGTGAGGCCTCAGCTGAATGTGCTCGGCACATTTATTAGAGCTGGAAGAGCCTAGGGATGAAGCCTCTGGCCCTGGTGAAAGGTCTAAGTATGAAAGTGACCATGCCTGATTTCAGACTTTGGAGGCTAGAGCAATTGGGTGGCCTGGAGAGGGGGCTTTCACTATGGAACTCCTTCTCTTGGTCCTGTGCAGATGTGGGTGAGTTTAATTTGATTTTGGTGGAGGTTTTAGAGATGTCGTGTTCTGGCCTGAGAATTGAGCTCCAAAATTGAGCTCAATCAATGGGATTTAAGGCAGGTGAACGAGTGGGGATGGATTGCTCTTGTCTGGGGAAGCTCGCGAGGAGTTTGGAGGGATTCTCGCGAAGGTTGATTTTAGCCAACCTTTTGGCCGAGAGGGGGTGGTCTGGTTTAAATAGCCAAGCGTCGGGGCTTCCTGGGGCAATTGATGGCCGAGATCACCGCTGCTAAAGGTGGAGATGAAGAGCTGTGGTGGCCAATTGGAGTGGGGCAGCTCAACCGGTGAGAATTTAAAATTTGGCTCATTCCAGGCTCCTTGGCCAAGGTGTTTTCCGGCGGCCTGGTGGCTGGCCGGCCAGAGTCAGGTCACCATATGACTCAGGGGAGCCAGAGCTAGGGTTTGGTGCAGTCAATTGCCTTTGGACATGTGTAAAGGATTTGATTTATATGGAAAGGGGGGAAGGCTTATTTTGGCTTGATTTGGTCCAAGGCATGGTTTAGGCTAGGTGCACCTCCCCAAGGCTTGACTTTGGGCTGAGGGAGAATCATTTGGGTCAGCTAGGAAGGGGTGGTGAAGTCCCCATCTGAGGGAGAATCATTTGGTTTAGAGTGTAGCATAAATGGGGTTAAAAGGGCTTAATGAAGGCTTAGGAAATGCTCCCCTCTTCTTGCCATAGATGACTAGGTGAGGTGTCAAAACTCTCATGACTTTATATGGCTTGTAAATAGCTCACATTTGGCTTACATTTGGCTTAGAAAAGGTTGGCTTGTTTCATGAAAAAGGGTTTTGGCATTTTTGATGAATTAAGGGTAAATTGGCATGTGGCTTAGTTTAGAAAAATTTAATGATGAATTTGAAACTTAGGGAGTGATTTAAATCAAAGGGATGATGAGGTGAAAGTGTCATGTAGGTTTTGGATATACTTTGGGCCTTTTGGATTTGGTGAAAATGGGCGTTTAGAATGGTTTAAGAAAGTGGGCCTTTAGGTTTGAAAACAAATTGGTGTATGGAAATTTTGTGAAGGATTTGGCCAAACAAATGTTTGACTTAGTTTAGGGATGTGTCATGAGTGATTTGAAACAAATTTGAGGTGATTTGGAGTTGAATTGGGTTTGATTTGGGACTTTTTTGGTAAAGGGGCCAAAGTGGGTCAAATTGGGCTAACTTGGGCTATGGTTAGGCTAATGTTAGATTTGATCTAAAATTAATGTTGAGAAATGTTTATGGGAGTGTTACAAAAGGTTTTCAACTTTTGTTGGGCTTTGATTTTGGTATTTGGACCCGTTTGGGTTAGGTTTGGGTTTAGGCCAATTTAGGGGATTTTTGGTTTTGGGTTAAGTTTGGGTGGAGTTTGGGTTCAAATTTGAGGTAAATCAAGTTATTTTTTTGTTTTTGGGGATGTTAGGAAGGTTTTAGAAAATATTTGGGGCCAATTGGGGTTGAATTAGGTTGGTTTCGTCTAGGTTTAGGTCATGGGCCAAAATTGGGCCTTGGGCTTCAAATTGAAATTAGATCCAAATGTCAATCAAATTAGACTTGGATTTGTTCTAGATTGATATTGGGGATAATGAATTGAATTTTATAATTGAATTGGGTCAAAGTTGAGGTCAATTGGGTTGGTTTAGTGGGACATTGGGTTCACTTGGGTGAAAAATGGGTCAAATTGGAGATTTTAGTAAAAGTGGGCTAAATTGACAAAATTGGAATATAGTGTAGTTGAACAAAATAACATTGAAAAATTTTGGTATTTTTTGGAATTTTTTGGGAATTTTCTGAATTTTTGGATTTTTTTTGTTAGAAGGGCATTTTGGGTATTTGGAGGGTATTGGAGGGTATTTTTGGAAATTTTGGTATATTTGGCTAAGGATGATCATTTTGAGTGGAGAGAAATGTTTAGGACTGATTTTGATGAATTTTGGGTAATTTAGGCAATTTTGCAAATTTTGAGCAATTTCAATGGCATTTGGTAGGCTTGGTGAGTGTAGGGTCCCGGAGGTCAAAAGTTGAAATTTTGGAAAAATAAAGATTGATCAAGTTTGAGTAGAATAGAATCACCTTGGTTGAGCCATGAAGCCATATCAAGCCCATAAGAGTCATGAGAGTACTCATTTGAGACATTTACTATGTTGTTCCTAACCCTCTTAGCCAAGGGCCTAGGGGTTAAGGTCCATCCATATGGATTACCTACATGAGTCAGGAAGTCAAGCTAGGTATGAATGGTTTTAGGATTTGGAATGTGTGTGAAAGTGTAATGTGTGTAGATTAACCCTCATCAGACCAGGCCACCCAGGATAGTCCTAAGGCCAAAGAGTCCTATAGGGAACTCATCCTTTAAACCTTCACATTTGATCTTAACCCTCCAAGTGACTTAGGGGTTTACAATCAGACTTATGGGGTTTGCAGGGAGTTAAGAGGTGTTTGAATTTCTAAGTGGTGGGTTCCATTTCTAGTCCTCTGAGATAGTGAAAGGGAAAGCCTAAGGCTAGATCCTAAGTACTAAGGAGAGAGAAGAGAAAAGACCTCATCAAAAATGAGGTCAACAATGGCATTCACAGTTTTTGGTGAAGAATAAGAATCTACCATTTTGCCTAATGAATTTTCTTCAATCATGCGATTTAGCTGAGAAAAATTCATCCTAAATTGGTCTATCTTCCTTGATACAGCAGCAACTTGATTTGCTAACATTTTAAAAGCATCATTTTCATAAACACTGGCTACCTTTTTAGGATTTAACCATTCATAAGGCCATTGAAAATTATTAGTAGCCATTTTTTCAATTAAATCATAAGCGTCAGAAAACAGTTTAGACATTAATGATCCACTAGAAGCAGCATCGATGATTGATCTAAGAGATCCAACTAATCCATTATAAAAAGTTTGAATTATTAACCAATCTGGTATCGCATGATGTGGACATTTCCTGAGAAGATCTTTAAATCTTTCCCATGCTTTATATATTGATTCCCCTTCAAACTGAAAAAAAGATGTTATATCATTTCTCAACTTAGCAGTCTTAGATGGTGGAAAATATTTAGCAAGGAACTTTTGTGACAGTTCACCCCAAGTTCTTATTGATCCATGTGGTAATGAATGTAACCATATTTTAGCTTTATCCCTTAGTGAGAAAGGAAAAATTCTAAGTCTAATAGCATCATCCGAAACACCATCATATTTAAAAGTAGCACACAACTCTAGAAAATTAGCAAGATGCAAATTAGGATCTTCAGTTGTTGTTCCCCCAAGCTGATTATTAGACAGCATTTGGATAATAGCAAGTTTAAGCTCAAAAGGATTAGCAGCTACAACATGGTTTTGAATACTACCACAAAATTCATCTACTGTAGGGTTAACATAATCTCTTAAAGGTCTTAATTCTTGATGGATGCCTACATTTTGATTTTGATGATTTGCCATTTCTTGAATATTTTTATCTTTTTCTATATTTTTAATTTTTTGATTTTTCTGATAGTTCATTCTAACTCAGAATAGTAAGGCACAAGTCCCTCAGAACCTGAATTATGCATACAACAATAAAATAAAACAAAACACTACACACTAACAAAAACAAAGAAAAGTAAAAATTTAAACTTTCTTAATTCTCTTTAAAATGCAATTTAATTTTTTTCCCCGGCAACGGCGCCAAAAACTAGGGCCGCGAGGAATATATGTGCACCAAAAACTTAACTCCACACCAAATATATGTGCTGATGATTTAGATATGAAAATTATGATTTTATAATATGGGATACTACGCAAGTAGACGTATCGTTTATCAAGTAATATAGCACTTTCTGATTAAGCCCCGAGATATCGAACCCACAGGGAAAATTTTAAAATCTTTAAAGGAATCAGAAAAAATTATCTTTTTACTTTTTTTTTGGCTTTTGAAAGTATGTATTGATTTTGAAAAGTTTTGAAAGTTGATATGTCTTTTGAAATTTCCTTAATAAAATGTTAAGCAAGAAATTAAAATTATAATAACTAATAACACTGTATGTAAAATACTATTAACTAGAATATCATTTTCTTTCCTTTTATGAAGTAGTAATAATTATTAAAGTATTGTTGTAGAAGTATTTAAATTTCCTGTGACAGATAGAAGCAAATGTGTTCTTTACCCTTACTTGGTTCTATAAAGAACATATGTTAATTTGAAATTATTATCATTTTGAACATGGTTAGGCAGGGAAGATACCAGTCTCTCACTCTAGAGTTCCCTCGACTCCCACCAACCGGGGCTAACTTCTCATAACAAAACTCAAAACTTCAAACCAAATTAGGGGATTTTAGACTGTCACTCTAAAATCCTCTAATTTTACTTCCTTCCATAAAACTATCTTCTAATATTACATTCAATTATATGGACTACAATTCTCACCCATATAATTGCATGTGATTCCTACTAACTTTTATGAGATATTACTGCATTGGATCTTACGTAATCTCAATAAATTCTACAAATTAACAGGCCAAATTAAGAAGTGAACAAAGTTTTCGGAATCAATCTTCACAACTTCTTCCAACTTTTAAACACTTATACTTTCCACAACAATTCTCTATAAATTAATTACTTCTCCATTTAAGAAAGAAAAAGATAAAGTAAACTACTCAGAATGCATTGAAAAAATACAAAAACACATTGATTCGAAATTAAAAACCATAAGAAAAACAACAAACAAAAACAAGTATTAATTAAAAAACTAAATATAAGAATAAAAGTAAACACTTATCTGAAAATTCTCTCTACAAGACTCAGGAAGTTCCTCTGAAACTTTAACTCTTCACTAAACTACTCCACAGAGCAGATCTCCCAACTCCGATGACTCAGAATAACTTCAAACTTCAATAAAAACTAAACTTGAAAGAAAGAAAAGAAGTGGGAAGAAGAAGGCTTCACTCCGACCCTTTTCTCCTTTCTACTCTCGACTCCTACTCTTAATAAAAACTCTCACAAAATAAAAGTAAAATAATGTAAAAACTTACAAGTGAAAGAACCCTTCAAAAGGTAAAGGAAAAGATCTTCTCTACTCTCTACTCCTACTCGTAATAAAAACTCTATTCAAAATGCAAAGGAAGAGCTCCTTAATCTTTCCTAAGACTCTCTTTAAATAGTAAACCAAAAGGTGCCTTGGTGTCTCTTTAAAGTGTGTCCAAATTCAATGTATCCACCAAAGAATGCACCCCTACATTCAAACTTGCCGCCTAAAGGAAGTTATGGAAGTTACCACCAAGAGTTGCATCCCATTCCCTTTTAAATTGGCACCAAATTCATTTGAATTTCAATTTTTATCTGTGGCGGCTAAGCGCCGTGCCCAAATTTTCATTTTTCATCTTTTTTTGCTCCAAATTTGATCCAATTTTGCTCCTTTCATCATGACCATCCATTTTCATCACATCTGCAAAAAAACAAAAAATACCTTCCATTAAAGTGCAATATCATAAAAATAGGTATAAAATTTGCATAAAAATACTATATATTTTAGGTGTATCGAATCACCAATTTGGACCAAGTGTTTGAAAAATTAAGTGAGATGTTAGCCCTCGGACGAGGGGAATTGGGAGCTTGGGAGTGAGAGCCAGTATCATCCCAGCCTAACCACAGATTTAGGAACTAAACTCTAGATTAACTAATGTTTTTATGCACTTGGAAGAGGGTAAATAATATGATTGCTTCTATTTGGCACACACAATATTTAATGTGTCCCATTTCTAAACTTTATCCAATTCACTACATAAGAATAATAGTTTTTATTATCTCAAAATTCTCCAAACCAATTCATCTAGAAAGGCTTATCTTTATAATTAATATTTTCTTTTAGGAGTAGTTATTATTTGTTTTAAACATAAGACTTACCTTTAGGAGTACTTGTTAAAACAACACTTTAATTGGTCTTTGTCTAATACTAATAGACTAGAATTTGACTAAGGACCACTTACCTGGCTTCCCTATGAGATCGATAAACGGGACTCCACTAGAGCACTATATTACTTGAATGATACATATACATGCGTAGAACCTCTAGTGTGTACTTATACATACAAACATAAAACACGTAGAAAAATAACACACGTTGGAGGTGCATTGATACACCTAAAATATATATATTTGTATACACATTATTATAACTATTTTTGATGATATTACATTTTAATTGAAGGTATTTTGTGTATTTTTCTTGCAGATATGATTAAATAGATGATTGTGATAAAATGAGTGAAGAACGATCAAATTTGGAGCAAAATGAAGATATGTGTAAAATTGATCTGTCACTGCTAAGTGCCTGGACCTGCACTTATGAGCTAGAGCCCCACGGCTATGTGCCTAAATCTAGAGCTTACACGCCATAAGACTCGTGGCTAAGCGCCGAGACCTCATGCTTACGTGCGACAGTTACTAAAGATGAGTTATTTAAAATTTGGCATCATTTTGAAGAGGTGTTAGAAGCATCTCTTTGTACAAATGCGGGTAACCTCCTATTGGCGCCAAAATTAAGTTAGATTACTCTTTAATGGATGGATCTCTTGGAGGATTCATTGAATATGCACACTATTTGAAGAGATACGAAGGCATCTATTGGAAAAAAACAAAAAGAATACCAGAAGATCAGAAAAGTGGTTGATGTTGGAGAGTGTGTAGTTTATATTTATCGTGTAAAAGAATTTTTAGTAACACACCACTCCACTTCACCATTTCTACTTTAATATAGTTTCTATTAGGATTAAAAGTGAGATTTTGAATCCTTAGAGTTGGGTGCCAACCTCTATGGAGTATCGTAAGGAAATGCAAAATTTTCAAATGAACTTCAAGAGTTTGGTGGAGAGATTATATAAGTCTTTATCTTTGTTATTACATTTAGTTATTAATTAAGAGTTCTTGTGTTTTCATTATGATTTTTTTCTTTTAAATCAAGTTGTGATTGTATTTTCTCCATGAAAGTAGTTTCTTTATCTTTTTCTATAAAATAATGAAGTAATTAAGCCGTAAATGGATGTTGTGTGAAGTATTGGAAATCAATGTTGGATGAAGTTGTGATGATTCAAAACCTTACACTTAATTTACTTCTTGATTTGTCCAATTAAGATGTTAATATATGTTGTGAGAACACCTAAGAACTGGTATGGTATTGCCTCAGTCAACAATTGGAAAGAATCACATGAGATTACATGTGTGAGAATGTAACTTACATGATTGAGTGTAAATAAATAGGGAGATATACTTTGATGGGTGTAGAATTAGATGACTTTAGAGTGACAGGCTAAAGACCTCAATTTTAATTATTCCTTTATGTCTTGATATGTGATGTTAGCCCTAAGGTGGAGGGAGAAGAGGAAACTCTAGTGTGAGAGTTAATATCATTCCTGCCTAGCCCGTCTTCAAAAATACTAAAACGTTAAATTAACTTATGTTCTTTATAGCATCTCTAGTAAGGGTAAAGAATATAATTACTTCTATTTGGCACAACATACATTAGATACTACCACAACAGAATTCCTTGAATTGTTACTGATTCATAGTAAGGAAAAAAGATATTTTATTTGCATTTGCTTTCATCTTACAAAAATCTAGTTAAAGTAGTTATTTACTTTCATTTAAAATTATAAAAATTAACCAAATGAATTGAAGTTTCTTTCCTAGAACAATGTCTTTATTTTGAGTAAGATATTTCTTAAAGAGTAAAAAAATATTTTTCTGTTTTCTTGGTTAAAACTATCTAACATTTTCCCTGTGGGTTCGATATCTCGGGGCTTAATCAAAAAGTCCTATATTACTTGATAACGATACCTATATTTGCGTAGTATCTCATTTCTTAATATCAATTAAAACCTTTATTTATTTTGGCATCAAATCTTTGGCATCATTGTAAAGAAAGAGTTATCATTAAAGAGAAGTAACATATCATATATAAAACGTAAGCATAAATATCTGGGATCACGCATCAAATTTTTTTGCCGTCGTTGTCGGGAAAGTTTTGGTAAGAACTTTAGGTGAATTTTAGTTAAACCCGTAAGACTTAGATTTGGAATTTATAATATTATTTTGTAGTGTGTTTAGTTATTATGTGTTTATTTTTAAGAAAAATCTAAAATATCCAAAATATTTTTGATATCTGTCATATTAGTTAAGTCTTTAAATTAGTATGCATAGTTCAAAAGCTACAGATCTTGAATTTTATGACTCGGATTTAAAGAGAACTTTTAGGAGGATAATGAAATAGAAAAGACTCCATGAATTTAATATAGAAATGGCGGATGAACAATATAATAAATTTTCATATTTAGATTATAATGTTAATAGCTTTGAAAGAGTAAACTCCAAGAGAGTGATGAATTTTCAAGAAGATATGGTTACTATTTTAATTTCTCAAGTTTGTAATATTGAGAGGAAGTTAGATCAATACTTAGGGAGTTATCCTCAAGGACCCCAAGTTAATAAGGAAAATTTATTTGGACACTTGATCGAGACTAACTCTTTTGAAACTACACATGAGATACGTAATCCTTATTCTGATTATTACAATCCAGGTTGGGAAAATTATTAAAATTTTAACTGGAATAATAATTTTAGAGGAGAAAATCAAGTTGGGGAAGATAATAAATTTAATCAGACATGTAATTGGATAGTCAAGGTGATATTAATGATGAACTCTCTTTTCCTCATAATTTTAATTTCAAGCCACATAATGAGGAGAAGAAATTACTATTAGAAGAGGATGTTAATAAAATGCAGAGTTAGTTGGAAAGTTAAGGTACTGAAATAAGAAATCTGGAAAACCAACTAGGGCAAATTATTAATGCAAAGAAAAGTAACCCCCAAAAAATTTACCTAGTGACCCTGAGATAAACCTTAAGCAGATGAGTGATGAGCAATATAAAGTTATCGAACTAATATTTAGAAGAGAATTTGAGGATATGTTACAAAATAACTTTGAGTTGAGAGATGAGGATAAGAAGATTGAAGGACCTTTGGAAGAAATTATTAAGGAATTAGAGAAAAATATTTTGTCAACCAAGATAGATATATAATGACCACCTTCACCAATTCATCAGAGAATACTGATAAAAGAATTAGACAAGCAATTCTCACGATTTCATGAAGAATTCAAAAAGTCAACTAAAAACATTCTGTTTGCCAAGGTGTAAGAACAAATGCCTAGCATTATGAAGTTAAAAAAAAAGGTTCTTGAAAGGAAAAATTAATTTTCAGAATCATGCAATATTTTGCTTTATGAATGAGATAATTAAGCCAACAATATATCCTATAATAATATCCCAAGGGGATGAATTGAAAGACAAACCTGAACAAAAGAGTAACCTGGAAGAATTTGATCATGAATCTGAATTATCTAGAGAGAATCTGATTAAAATTTTGGGAGATAATGAACTATCTTATTGAGATCCATTTCTTATAAATTTCAAGGAAGATATTAATATGAATATTGAGAAAATTAATTGAAGAATATTGGATTTAGAAAAAAATATAAGGAACAATGATATGAATCAATCTGAAAAGGCAAAGGTGAAAGAAAAATTAAAATTTGAGGATTTGTAGGAATCCCTGGATCTAGAAAAGATTGGGCAATTGATCACAGATTAATTAATAAGAATTATGATCCAGTGGAATCATTTTTCTAGCTGGTGACTTTAAACCAAGCTTTTTATGAGAGACCACCTAAAGTTATCAGTGTGGTTTGATTTAGTATGCTTGAGAGTCATGATTGTTAGTGATGTATTATGTTTGCTTTAGTGTGGATTATTCAGTTTGATTAATGATTGGTAATGTTTGGATTGTCAGTGATTTGAGTTGATCTTCATCTGTCTCATGAGTGAGGTGATTCTTTAACTTCTTATTTTGGCTAAACTTGTATGTTCTCTTGTAGTAGTTGGGTTGACGATTCCACTACGACACGGGTCTCACCTTGACTTAAGTTTTACAATATATATCATGAATTTGAACAGTGACAGATCCATCTCAATTTTGTCATTACCTTTCTCGGATTTTTGTTTTCATTTGGTAGGAGTCATGAACCTATCTGATGAATAACTTGTCGATGATCTTACACTACAATTTATAACTGTTAGAGGTGCTTAATTAAAGGGTTTAGATGATGCCTAAGATTGATGCCCGGGAGCCTATATATCAGGAATAATATTATCTTTGGGATTATAATCAATAAAGTCACTTTAAATGTAACTAATTTATTAGTTTACTGATTCCGTTAGAATTTGAAAGTAAGGTAGTGACCCCCTTTTTGTATGTATGCAATTTATGTTTATAGTAACGGAACCAAAAACTAGATCCCGCTTTAAATATAGGTATATGATTTAATGTATAACGTGGATTCTACGCAAGTATACGTATCGTATCAAGTAATACAGGGCTCTAGTGGAGTCCTGGTTATCGATCCCACAGGGAAGTTTTTAACAGAATTGTTATCAGCTAAATTTAAAGGAATTACTTACTAATAAAGTGAACAGATATTCAAAGTAACTATAATAAACTAAAGTAAACTAATGCTTGAAATAAGTTGATTTAATTAATTCGAAAAAGTATCCTTCTCCTTGTTTTTAGAAAATTAAGTGAAATGATGAATTTAAATAGAATTTTTAAATTGTATTGTGACAAATAGGAGCATTCCCGTTCTTTACCCTTTGGTCCAGGTGCAAAGAACTTTGACTAATCCTATGTTTGATCATCGAATCGCGCAACTAAGCCGGGAGGATACTGGCCGCCACTTCGTAGCTCCCACGTTCCCCTCACCCGAGGGCTAACATCTACACTTCAGCTCTCAAACAGTAGGATCGAATTGAGTATTTTAGTCTGTCACACCAAAATATCCAATTCTACGCCCGATAATTAATATTGCCCTATTTATTTGCACCCGCCTTCCAAGGCTTTTGACTTTCCTGAATATTGGATGTAATTTTTACTATAGTTGATAATTCAACATATTTTAACTACTCAATTGGCCTGATTGAAAGTAAATTAAGTTTTAAGTAAAAAATTATCACAATTTATTTATATTATATTAAGTGCTTTTATTTAATTTCATCAATTCGCATAATTTTCATAAACAAGGAGAAAGACTAAGAAAACTACTCAGAATGCATAGGAATAAAACAAAGCATGGATTTCATTTAAAGTTTAACAACAATAAAGAAAGATACTTATCTTAATTTCCTTCCCAAGCAGACTCCTTGAAGTTCCTTTGACTTTTCCTTCTAGTACAGCAACTAAATAGCACTCAATGAACTCACTAAATACACTCAAACTAAATTAAACTCACACAAATTACACTAGAAATAGACTCACAGAAGACTCAAAAGACACACACACACTCTAGAATTCGACCTCTATTTATAGAGGCAGACAAAGGTCCAAGGGGTGCTTAAACACCTCTTCAGAAAGTGTCCAGGTTCAATGTATATGCATTTTGAACTAGCTCGCCGTCGGCGGGAAACGACCTCGCCGTCAGCGGGACTTCTAGAAGGTCTTCAAACCGTGCGATCTCGCCGTCGGTGAGGCGAGTTATAATTCCTTCGTAAATTTTTCCTCACGATCTCGCCGTCGGCGGCCTCGATCTTGCCGTCGGCGAAATAGTTAAATTTGCATGAATTTTCTCTTTTTTGATCCAAATTTGCTCCATTTCATGCTTTTTGCTTTTATCACTAATAAATCTTCATTCCTGTAATAAAATAAAGAAAATACCTCTCTTTAAAGTGCATTTTCATCAAAAATAGATATAAATTTCTTTATATATTTTTCTGTGATCAAAATCCCCGAAACTTAATTATTACTTGTCCTCAAGTAATTTTAATACTAAATAAAAGTAATGATTTCTATAATAGAAATTTTCAACTCAAATAATATATGAATTAATTTTAAATAACATTATAATTAAGTTAAATAGAAATATTTCTAAGTAATTTAAATTAATTATATAGAGATAAGATTCTTTAGTTATTAGGTCTAAGATTTCTAGCTTTCTATTTAATTCAGGAATGACTATATTAAAAATTTATAAATTACTTAAGATATTTAGATGATAGGAAATTCGAGAAAACTCTATTTAGTAAAATACTAATCCACAAATATAAGTTTAGAAATATAGTTAAGTTTTACCCTTTAGGTTGAATCCATTGAAGCCAATTTTTGATAAGGCATCTCCTCAAGCTTCTCCTCACTTATATTTTTCTTTTCTTTTCTTTTCTCTTTCTTTTTCTTTTTTTTTCTTTTTCTTTTTTTTTCAAGTGAGGATTACTGTATCTGGATAGCCTGTTAATAATTTTGAACTTCAATTTCTCTTCCTAAATTTGAAACTTAAAATATTTCTTTGCTTATATATATTTCATAACTTATACTTCATTGAGTTTCTATCCTTTCTTTTTCATCTATATCCTTAAGAATTTCCAATTTTTAGAATATAGTATCCCTTACTTTAAATAGTTTACTATATTCTTATTCCTTTTAACCAAATATCTTATTCTATTGATTAATTGAATTACTAGAAATATTTTCTTTAACTTTATATAATAATTAAATAAAGCAACTCATATTTATTAAATTGAAAATTACTATAGGAAATCATTTAATAATAATTTTTGAAATAGAATTTAAGAACAATTTTAATAATTAAATTTGTATTTTTACCTTCCCCCAAACTTAAATTTTTCTATCTATACTACATAGTGAAAAAGGGAAAGTATATAAATAAAATTCATCATACCTTTGAGCTTTAGGTATTTCTTTTCTTTGAAATTTTTGCAAGCTTTTTCATTACTTACAGAACCTGTATTGTTAGTATTCTTCCATATATAATATTTAAAAAGAAAGTGCAGGGATGGAAATTTTTAAAATAAGTATCAAACATAACAAAGAAAACTTAATTTGTTACTACACATACATTTACAATTTAAACAATATATTAAAGAAAGACTAACATCCTATATATATAAAAATTTGCAACTAATTTAACACACATAAGAAATTTAACATCATTGCTCAAACAAACAAATAACATATCAAGTCCAAAGTCCACGTGAAAGTACTAAAATATTACACACGTAAATAATAAAGTTTGCAAAACAACAAATCTAAACAAACCAAACAAACTAAACAAAGATTCTAATCCTCCGCATCAAAGTCCCAAGCTATGTCATCTCCCCGATCTACAAGCCGAGAAGGCCTGAGCAGTGCCGGTATCGTGTATAACGGGGGCACTCAGGAAAGACAACATCTAAATCACCACTCCTATAACGACGCTCAGCTTCATAGTATGCAATCTCATACTCTGAATGTGGCTGGAGATATTCGCTATCATAATCGTGTCTTCTCTCCAAGCCTCCGATTCTTTGATCTATATGCTCAAATCTTCTTTCCATATTTTCTCCAAATGACTCAAAACTCTTTCTACTCGTGGTTAATTCATTCATCGGATCTTGAAGGGTAGGAGTGGTGTATCGAGGGGTGGTTCATAACTAGTAGAGGGTATATCTCTACTTCAAGAAGGTACATAATCCTCGTCCTAGCATCTCCATCCTTCGTGGGATTCATATTTCTTTATATTAGCTCGAGTAAGGGGTTTCATAGGTTCTATCCATTCCTCATCATCTCTTGCCTCTACCCCGCATAATTGGCAAAGTGCATAGATAAGACCGGGATGTCCTAGTCCTCCTCCACTTTCATTTCTAAGCAAGTGCTAATATGTTTTTATATATAATATTTCCCACATTAATACTCTTCGGTTCCGAATACGAATTCAGAACTGCTCTATCTCTTGTTGCCTCACTATGGTGGTAGGTAGGTAACAAAGTAGAACAAATAAAATAATGCCAGGCTTTTGATGTTGCATCTAGCATAGAAAGAGGGAAGTTTACCCGTTCCCGCTGCTTTATCTTCCAGACTCCTTTCCCATCAGTGAGAAAGTCGATCACCTCTTCCAATGGTCCTTCCATAGTTCCAAAAGTTTCATATTCGCTCAAGGTGTCTCGAACTTCATAATAAGCGTTTTTCTAAAGCAGCACTGAAATCTACAAAAATCCTCTAACCCTAACCAATGCATCTTCACTCGTGTTAAGTTTGTATAAAATTCCTTCACAACTTCTACCGTCGCTCTCGTTGGTAACGAAACGTAGGTTTTCCCATCCTCGTTCCTTTATAACTCGCTCTACTTCTCCTCCTGGATTCTTGAAAACTCGATCTTGTATCCACTTTCTTGCTTGAATGTTTTGAAAATATCGAGTTTGTGCTCTCGCATTAATGAATCGAGTTTTGTCAAAATCTAATCGTCGCTTTTGTCGTGGAGCCATTTCTTGATCTGTGAAATTTACAAAAATTTTAACTAAACTCCAAAATATTACTAAGAAGGCTTCCTACAACAACTAAAATCCATTTAAAACAATTTCTACGAAATTCTTCCAAGTATTTTCTTCACATTTCAAAATTTTCAAAATATCCCAATGTATAAGAAATTCATGGTGAAAATCAAAAATTTTTGCATAGGAGTAAAGCTCTTACCAAGGGAAGATAAAATCCAGTGTCAAAAAGTGTTGAAATCGCTTCAAATCCGAGATCTCTCAAGCCCTAGGTCAGTTTTTTTGAAAATTTGAGGAAAGGGATAATGAATAGTGTCGGTTGACCGGTCAAATATAGGTCTTTTCGCGTTCTCGCTGTCAGTGAGGTTTTTCTCGCCGTCGGCGAGCTAATTAATTCCATAAGGTAAAAGTTTCGGGAAAAATCCACCGTCGGCGAGGCTCGGCTTGTCACTGGTGGGTTTTCTCACTGACGGCGAGATTTCTCGCCGTCGGCGAGGTCCCAAAAATTTTCAATTTTTGAAATTTATCAACCATTTTCAACCTCGAATTGCCCTTAATCAATCTTCCGATCACTTAATTTAATAATAATATGAAGATTAGGTAATTATACTCACAAAAAGTCACACAAAACAAACAATATAACTTCATAAATGAAATCCATGAAACTTACAAATTTCACACTAACAATTTCACACATACTTAACTTAATTGTTCAAATCCATAATACTCGAGATCGCAATCCAAACCACAACACTCTAAATGCTGAGACATAACCATTTACATAAAATCTCATCAAATCTGAGATGATCAAATCAAAGTTCGACTCATAATAAAACTAAACTCCAAATTAAACACACACATATACAAATATAACATAAACATAGAAATCTTTCCTACTCTTCAATGTCTGAACTGACATCTTCTCTGATATTTCCGATGCGACGCAGGTGCACAAATAAATTGTAGAAAGGCCTGAAAGGGAATTCTGTAGTAGAGTCTTCATTAATCCATCTTTTCTGTCTTAGTAGATGAATAAAATTGGCCTCCAGATGTCCAGTATGATCAAAGTGCTCCTTCATTCTCCAATCAATATGATCAAACATATCAGAGATATTGTCAATAGAATTCGTCACATTTTGTAATTCTTTCTCCAATCCTTTAATCTTCTTCAGAATGAAATTAGTCTTATCAGTAAAGGGCCTTACTAAGGGATTGTTCTGTGATGCTCTGTTAGAAATAACGGTGATCTCATCATTGTTATCCAAAGTAATATACATATCAGTAAGATCCAGTGGTTTCCATGGTAAAAGTACTTTTTCCCATGCCTCATGAGAAACTTGGTACTGACTACATAAAGCAAATATAGTACATGGGTGTCCAAGTCCATGAACTGACCCATGCACAATTAATCCCAATGCAGACTTTACTATTATTGATCCAACATCGATAGGTAATCCAATTTGAATACAATAGTTTAAAATAGCGCATTCCTTTGAAACTTTATTTACTCTCATGGTAGTTAATAGTTTTGATGATATAAAGAAATGTCAGTGCTTCGAGACAGGGTTTAGAAGTGATGCAGAAAAACTGACATACCCGTCTTCTCGTAATTCAAAATCATCTGATTCATCAGTTAGGTATCTACAGATTTCATTCATATTGTATCTTGAAGGCACAAAGTTGGAATAGTGACAAACAGAGGTATTTTTTATAGAAAACAATTCATTTACCCTTGCAGGAGTAAATGTTACCCATCTTCCTCTGACGTACACATTTCCATTGTTGATCGCATGTAAATTAGAGTAAAACTCTTTAACTACTGGTATAACTACAGCGGAAGTTGTATAACAAAATACCTCCCAATGTCGTTGTGCGATCGTTTCTTCGATTTTTGTAGTAGCATTCTCTACTCCTCTATTGACGACTCCTCTTTCTTTGATAAGTCTTTTCTTCATCAAGCCTTTGTTGAACATTCGCTGAGCCTACGAACTGACGAATTTTCTCCGGTTGAAAACTTCAGTTTTTGTGGTTTCTAGGAATTTGGAGGCTATTTTGGATGGAATGGATTGGTCTCTAGTCGTTCCTAAGGAAGAAAATGGTGTAAAATTGGATTTGGAATAATTTCTTACGAAGGAATGGCTTAGATCCGTCCAAAACCGCATGAAAAATCTTTAAGAAACCAAATTTTTAATCGCCTCGCCGTCGGCGGAAGTTCCCGCCGTCGGCGACTTAGTTATAAACCGAATGAGTAATGGTCCACGATCTCATCGTCGCTGGCTCGGGCTCGCTGTTGGCGAGATTCGTAAAAATCGCTCGTTTTCGCTCTGGTCCAAATATTTTCTGATCTCATCTAATAAGTTCAATTTTTGGGATGATTCTAATAAAAATTTGAGTAGTAAGATTTATTTTAATAATATAGACTCACTAATATGTAGATTTTTTTTTAAAAAATAAAAGACTACTATGGGTTGCCTCCCATAAAGCGCTTGGTTTAACGTCGTCACCCTGACCTAATTCGGCTTAGTGTTCGAGTTGACTAAGCATTAAAACCTCTTTAAAATTTGGTCATCTATTTTTGAAATATGGTTTTAATCTATGTCCATTTACTTTAAATCTATGTCCCGTTTTTGGATCTTCAATTTCTATAGTTCCATATGAAAATATTTGATTTATGGTGAAAGGTCCTAGCCATCGAGATTTCAATTTCCCAGAAATAATTTCAATCTAGTATTATAAAGCAAAACTTCTTGTCCCGGTTCAAAATTTCTCCGATTAATCTTCCGATCATGCCATAATTTCATTCTTTCTTTATAAATCCTATCATTATCATATGATTCATTCCTTAATTCTTCCAATTCATTTAATTGCAACAACCTCTTCTCACCAGCTTCTTCCATATTATAATTAAATTCTTTAATCGCCCAATATTCTTTATGTTCTAATTCAACTGGTAAGTGGCAAGTTTTTCCTTATATAAGTCTATAAGGAGTCATTCCAATCGGAGTTTTATAAGTAGTCTTATATGCCCATAATGCAGTGTCTAGTCTTATAGACCAGTCTGATCTATTAGGATTTACAGACTTTTCTAATATACGCTTAATCTCTCGATTAGAAACTTCAACTTAATCCACTAGTTTCGTGGATGATAAACGACGATATCTTATGCATAATATTATACTTTTTTACTAGTTTGTGAATATATTTGTTTCTAAAATGAGTTCCTCCGTCGTTGATAATAACTCTCGGCATTCCAAATCTAGTAAAAATATTTTTCATTAAGAATTTTGAAACACTTTTAGCATCACATCTAGATAAAGCTTAGAGCTTCAATCCATTTGGAAACATAATCAACAAACTACTAATATATATGAGTTTCCAAATGACGGAATAAAAGGTCCCATGAAATCTAATCCCCAAACATCAAAAATTTCAACTTCTAATATAAAATTCGTAGGCATTTCATTTTTCTTGATATGTTTCATACTCTTTCGCATTTATCGCGAGTTTTAATATATTTATATACATCTCTAATTAGAGTAGAGCCAAGTAGAATCCGGATCGTAGAATTTTATATGCAGCTTTATTTGTCCCAAAATGTCCTCCAAAATCAGAATCATGACATTTTTTAATAATTGGTTCAATTTCTTCATAAGGCACGCATCTTCTAATAATTAGATCATTACATTGCTTATATAAGTATGGTTCATCCCAAATATATGATTTAGTATCGTGAATGAATTTTTTCTGTTGTTGCAAAGTTAACATAGGTGGTAAAATGTCACTTACAATATAATTAACTATATCAGCATACCAAGGTATTTTCAACTCATTAATATTATAAAGTTGTTCATCGAGAAAATCGTTTAAAATTTCATTATCAACATTAGATAATTCATGATTTTCTAATCTCGATAAATGATCAGCAATTTGATTATCGGCTCTCTTTTATTAACTATATCAAAAATCAAATTCTTGCATTAATAATATCCATCCGATTAATCTTGCTTAGAATCTTTCTTTTGCATTAAATATTTTATAGCAGAATGATCAGTATGCACAATGCATTTAGTTCCTATTATATAATGCCGAAATTTATTAAAAGCATATACAACCGCTAATAATTCTCTTTCTCAGAATCGTATAATTTATTTCAAGCATCATTTAGAGTTTTACTAAGATAATATATAACTTTGAAAATCTTATCATATCTTTGCCCAAGAACTCGCTCCTATAGCATAATCACTAGCATCACACATAAGCTCAAATGGTTTCTCCCAATTAGGTGAAACTATTATAGGTGTTGTAATTAATTTATCTTTTATTAGTTCGAAAGCATTTAGGCATTCAGTTGTAAATTCAAATTTCTTGTCCTTTTCAAGAAGTTGGCATAGAGGTTTAGTAATTTTTGAAAAATCTTTAATATAACGCCTGTAAAATCCAGCATGTCCAAGAAAACTTCTTACCCCTTTTACCGTAGTTAGAAGTGGTAATTTAGCTATGACTTGAATTTTTGCGTAGGTCTACTTCCATGCCTTTTCTCGAAATTTTATGTCCTAATACAATGCCGCCTGTAACCATAAATTGACATTTCTCCCAATTAAGAACTAAATTAGTTTTCTCACATACTTCAAATACTTTTTTCAAGATGATTTAAGCATGTGTCAAATGTTGTTCCAAATATAGAGAAATTAACCATAAATACTTCTATTCCATTATCAATTAATTTACTAAATATAGACATCATACATCTTTGGAATGTTGCAGGTGCATTACATAATCCAAAAGGCATTCCTCGAAAAGCGAAAGTTCCATAAGGACTAGTAGATGTAGTTTTATCTTGATCCCCAGGAGCAATTTGTATTTGATGATAACCGGTATATCCATCTAAGAAATGGTAAAGGGAAGTGATCTTTTCTAGTGGCTGTGTTTAATTTTCTCTAATCAATACATATTCGCCATCGAGTAACTTTTCTTATAGGGATAAGATCATCATTTTCATTAGCTTTGACAGTCACCCATCCTTTTTTAGGTACACAGTGAATTGGGCTTACCCAAGCACTGTCAGAAATAGGATATATAATACCATTATCTAACCATTTTTGAATTTCTTTCTTGATTACTTCTTTCATTATCAGATTTAATCTCCTTTGTGGATCGGCTTTATGTTTATGTTCATTATCTAAAATAATTCTGTGCATACAGATTGAAGGACTAATTCCTTTAATATCTGCTAAAGTCCAACCAAACATTTTCTTATATTTTTTTAACGTATCTAAAAGTTTTTGTTCTTGAGATTCACTTAATTCAGATGAAATAATAACTGGTAGAGTTGAAGAATTACCTAAGTAAGCATATTTTAAATGATTAGGTAACATTTTTAACTCAAGTTCGTGAGGTTTAATAATCGATGGAACTATATTTTTTTCAAGCATTTTCGAGTGTTATCCAAAAATTTAAATTTATCTTGAATATAATCTAATTCTTCATTTCTCTCAGATTTTTCAATTAATTCAATATTTTCTTTCTCTAATTTTTCTTCATAATATTCTTTAAAATGTTCTTTTTGTAAATGATCGAGTACTTCCATTCGAAAACACTCATCATCTTTTTCTAAATGAGTGGATATTTCATTGATTTAGCAATATTAAAAGTTACTTTTTGGTCATTTACTCTCATAGTTAATTCTCCTTTCGAACATCAATCATAGCTTTTCTAGTGGCTAAAAATGGTCTCCCTAAAATGATAGGAATTTCTTTATCTTCTTCCATATCTAGAACAATAAAATCTACAGGGAAGATAAATTTATCCACTTTTACTAATACATCTTCAATAACTCTCTTAGGATATGTAATGTAACTACGCCTAACCGAAGAGTTACCGAAGTAGGTGAAATTTCTCCCAATCCTAATCTCTTAAAAATTTATAGAGGCATTAGATCGATGTCTTGCTCCTAAGTCACACAAAGCTTTTCTATAGAATTTTTCTCCAATAACGCAGGTATAGTGAAACTACCAAGATCTTTTAATTTTCGAGGAAGTTTTTTCCGAATAATAAGACTACACTCTTCACTAAGTGCTACCATTTCATTATTAGTAAATTTTCTTTTTTATTTAGAATATCTTTCATGAATTTTACATAGTTTGAGCATCTGTTCTAAAGCTTCTACGAAAGGAATATTTATTGTTAATTTCTTCAGAATTTCAAGGAATTTAGCAAATTATTTGTCTTTTTTATGTTGAATTAGTCGTTAAGGAAATGGTGGTGGAGGTTTTTCAACAGAAATTTTCATTGGAATTAAAGGATTTTCTAAGTTTTGATCTTGTTGATTCTTTTCCTTTTCAATTTCCACTTCCTCTTTTGGACTTTCAAGTTCTTTCTGAATTCGAGGTTATAATTCTTTTCCACTTCGTAGTTGTATTGCTTTAATTTGTTCATTTCCCTTGTCTTTAGGATTTATTTCCACATTACTAGGAAATGTTCCAGGTATTCTATTATTAAGTGTTGTAGCGATATGTCCAAGTTGAGTTTCAATATTTTTTATAGTTGTTCATTGATTTTGTAATTGATTTCCTTGTATTTGTAATTGATTTCCTTGATTTTGTAAATTTTGACCCATATTTAATATTAATTCTTCTATAGATAATTTCTTATCTTTAAATTGAGGGTTATTATTATTAAATCCAGGTGGATAATTAGGTTTATAATTAGGATTTCCTCGATTAGATGGATTTCCTAATTGTTGTGTCATATTATTCATCCATGGTTGATTAGTTGTATTATTATTCCAATTAAAATTAGGATGATTTTTCCATTCAGGATTATAATAGTTTGCATAAGGATTATTGGGTCTGTTGTAAATTGTATTAATTGTTTCATATTGAGATTGAGATTCTATAAGTTGTCCAGATGAATTTTCTTCGTTATAGATTGAGAGTAATTCATTCCAAAATGATCTAATTTTTTAAATATAGCAGCGATTTGTGAAGCTAACATAGATATTGCATCATTTTCATGAATACTAGCTATTTGTTCGATTCATTCTATCAATGAGCCATTGAAAATTATTTGTTGCCATTTCTTCGATTAGTGCATAGGCTTCATCAAATGGTTTTGACATTAATGATCCTCCAAAGCAAAGCATCGATGATTGATCTTAAAGATCCTTCTAATCTACTATAAAAAGTTTGGATAATTAACCAATCTGGTAATGCATGATGTGGGCATTTCCTAAGAAGTTATTTAAATCTCTCCCAAGATTCATATATTGACTCTCCATCAAACTGACTAAAAGAACTTATATCATTTCTAAGCTTAGCAGTCTTAGATGGTGGAAAATATTTGGATAGAAATTTTTGTGATAATTCTCCCCAAGTTTTAATAGATCCAGGTGCTAATGAATTTAACCACATTTTTGCCTTATCCCTTAAAGAAAAAGGAAAAAGTCTAAGTCTCGATAAGCATCGTTAGATACTCCTTCATATTTGAAAGTAGCACATAGTTCTAAAAACTAAGCAAGATGTAAATTAGGATCTTCAAGTAGGTGAACCACTAAATTGATTGTTTTGTACCATTTGGATAATTGCGAGTTTAAGTTCGAATGAATTAGCAGCTACATCAGGGTTTTGAATAGTTAAATGAATTTCATCTAATGTAGGGTTGGCATAATCTCGTAATGTTCTTGGTTGGTTGATATTTTCATTTTCAGGTATATTTGCCATTTGTGTTAAATTTATAATTTCTTTTTTTTTTGTTTTCTAATTCTTTTAATTGTACGCTCTAATTCTGAATCGTAAGGTATTAATTTTTCATTTCCAAATTTTCGCATACAATTTAAAAAAAATAGTCCGTTACTTTAGTAAATAATTTCATTACTTCCCCGGCAACGGCGTCAAAAACTTGACCCACTTTTGTACGTATGCAATTTATGTTTAAAGTAACGGAACCAAAAACTAGATCCCGCTTTAAATATGGTATATGATTTAATGTGTAATGTGGATTCTACGCAAGTATACGTATCGTATCAAGTAATACAGGGCTCTAGTGGAGTCCTCGTTATCGATCCCACAGGGAAGTTTTTAACGTAATTGTTATCGCCTAAATTTAAAGGAATTACTTACTAATAAAGTGAACGGATATTCAAAGTAACTATAATAAACTAAAGTAAACTAATGCTTGAAATAAGTTGATTTAATTAATTCGGAAAAGTATCCTTCTCATCGTTTTTAGAAAATTAAGTGAAATGATGAATTTAAATAGAATTTTTAAATCAGTATTATGACAAATAGGAGCATTCCTGTTCTTTACCCTTTCGGTCCAGTGCAAAGAACTTCGACTAATCCTATGTTCGATAACCGAATCCATGGCTAGGCCGGGAGGATACCGGCCGCCACTTCGAGCTCCCACGTTCCCCTCACCCGAGGGCTAACATCTACACTTCAGCTCTCAAACAAGCAGGATCGAATTGAGTATTTTAGTCTCGTCACACTAAAATATCCAATTCTACGCCCGATAATTAATATTTCCTTATTTATTTGCACCCGCCTTCCAAGGCTTTCGACTTCCCGAATATTGGATGTAATTTTTACTATAGCTTGATAATTCAACATATTTTAACTACTCATTTGGCCAGATCGAAAGTAAATTAAGTTTTAAGTAAAAATTATCACAATTTATTTATATTATATTAAGTGCTTTTATTCAATTTCATCAATTCACATAATTTTCATAAACAAGGAGAAAGACTAAGAAAACTACTCAGACTGCATAGGAATAAAACAAAGCATGGATTTCATTTAAAGTTTAACAACAATAAACAAAGATACTTATCTTAATTTCCTTCCTGACGTACTCCTCGAAGTTCCTTTCGACTTTTCCTTCTAGTACAGCAACTAAATAAGCACTCAATGAACTCACTAAATACACTCAAACTAAATTAAACTCACACAAATTACACTAGAAATAGACTCACAGAAGACTCAAAAGACACACACACACTCTAGAATTCAGCCTCTATTTATAGAGGTAGGCAAAGGTCCAAGGGGTGCTTAAACACCTCTTCAAAAAGTGTCCAGGTTCAATGTATATGAATTTTGAACTAGCTCGCCGTCGGCGGGAAATGACCTTGCCGTCAGCGAGGCTTCTAGAAGGTCTTCAAACTGCGCGATCTCGCTGTTGGCGGGCTCGGGCTCGCTGTCGGCAAGGCAGTTATAATTCCTTCAGAAATTTCTCCTCACGATCTCGCCGTCGGCAGCCTCGATCTCGCCGTCGGCGAAGTAGTTAAATTTGCATGAATTTTCTCCCTTTTGATCCAAATTTGCTCCATTTCTTGCTTTTTGCTTTTATCACTAATAAATCTTCATTCCTGCAATAAAATAAAGAAAATACCTCTCTTTAAAGTGCATTTTCATCAAAAATAGATATAAATTTCTTTATATATTTTTCTATGATCAGGTAGTGAGATGAGATGAAACGTAGGAAGAATTGACCTCGTTTATTATGTGTGTTTATTTGTGTGTTATAATTTTATATAAGACTTGAAGAACATTTTTATATTCCTATGCTGATACCTGCTGTGCTAGTTAGAATTTTGTTTAGTCAATTTCATTCCGGCATGTTTAGTTTAGATTTACTTTATGTTGTATATTATTTTGTCCTAATGAATAATTGTAGATGTATCTAATAGATATTTATGGCTGATAGAATTTCTGAACTATTTTTTTTCCTTCTTATATTATCTGTACTGAATGATAAACATGTTAAAAATCATGTTTGGGTGTAGGAAGAAAAATAAAATTTTAAAGTGAGTATACTTCCTTTTAGTTTAATATTATTGCAAGCAAGTTTTAGGTTAGCTATACTTTCTTCTGTAGTCATTCTATTCTGGTTATGCATGTATATGAATTTGATAGGATGTTGTAGTAGCTAGTAGATTCAATTACTTTTTCTTCCTGCTACATTTTATGAAATTAATTGCAAAATACTTAAAAATTCAAGTTTGAGGGGAAGAAAATTTTTTAAACATAACTTTTTTGTCCTTAGTAGCCAATATTTAAAGTAATATCATCTTTGAAATGACTTGTGGTATGTGGTGTTAACTTTAGGTTACTATAATTTTGATTTTAGGATTGTTAGAAAAATAACTTAGTTAAAATCTTATGTGAAGAAAATATTCTAAAGTTAAGATATTTTGTAGGAAACTTTAGGAAAATGATTTTTCTTTTTATGGTAGAAAGGAGTTGAATATATGAATAGCTAAGATTCTTAGATTTATAATTAATGAGAATTGAGCCTTTATTGAAACCTTTTTTAAACTAATACTTACATTTTTAAAAAGTGAGGGAAAGATTTGAGTTATGGACTTTAGAAAGGAGACAGTGGAATTCAAATTTATTGAAGGCCTGTCCAGGTATAGTAATCCTCACATAAAAAAACAGGAAAAAAGAATTGAAAATGATTCCTAAAGAAAGAGAAGAAATAGAAAAGGAAAAGAAAAGAAAAAGAAAAATGAAAAGAAAATATGTGAGGAGAAGCTTGAGGAGAAGCCTAACCAAAAATTGGTTTCACTTAAATATTTTTAAATGAAAAGACTTAAAAACAATCATAAGCTTATTCTTATTTCAAAATATATTGGTCAAATTGGTATAGATAATGTTCTTAAATTTTATTTTTATACTTTCTATGAATCTTTATTTTGACAATTTTTGATAAATTTTGAAGTAAATAGAAAATCAAAATTATTAAGTTAAATATGAGATATTCTTACAATCTATTCAAAGGTTTATTTGCTAGAATTTCTCCAATGTTACTCTACTGAAATCTACAACCACAAGTCAGCATATTTGGTTTATAAAAGTTATGGTGTTACTTGAGGACAAGTAACAGTTAAACTTGGGGAGTTGACATGTTTAAAAATGCTTGATTTTTTATATACATATTATGCTTAATTTTAATGATATTGCACTTTAAAGGAACTTATTTTGCATGTTTTTTTTTAGGTTCAAGAAATGGACTTTTGGAGAAAAAGAAGCAAAAATGGTGCAATTTCGAGCAAAAACGAGAAAGAAAAAACTTCTGACCTGGCACATTTCGATGTCTTTCCATGCTTAATCTCTTTTAAACTTCTCACATATTTTTAAATGAAATTACACTTTAAAGAAAGTTTTTTATTCTTGTCTTGTAGGTAAAGATGTTAGGAATGCAATGCAACCGAAATGGGGCGAAACGGAGTTCAAACGGAGCCAAACAGAGCAAAGCAGTGGAGCTGCTGCAAAGTGGTGTCGATGGCGTCAGAATCCAGAGAATGACAATTTTGGGCGCCGACAGCGCCCAAAAAATGACGTTGACGGTTCCATGGACGGTTATTACTCATATAAATTGAATTTGGATATTTTTTGGAAGGTTTCTTGAGGCAACTCTTGAGAAATTTGTCCATACACTATAATATAGTGATTTTATGTCAGAGAAAGGTGCGTGTGAGTAGAAAAATGTGGAGAATGTTTAGAGGTCTTAGAATAAGAGTAGAAATGTAGATTTTTACCTTTTTGGAGAGATTAGTGAGGGGATTTTTGGAGAATGTGTAAAGGAATGTTTTAGAAATGTAAATTTTTACCTTTTTGAAGAGATTAGTGAGGGGATTTTTGGAGAATGTGTAAAGGAATGTTTTAGTATTGCATGGTTCAGAGGGAGACTTTTTGAGAGAGATTCTTATCTTTCTTTAAAGGGGAAAAAACTAAGTATTATGTTCTTCATTATCTTATGATTTGTAGAAACTTATCTAGTTGATTTGCTTGTATTTTTTTCAAGCTTTGTGATGTCTTTCTCTTACTCTTTCTTCTTATTTGGAAATAGTGGCATGAGAAAATTATGTCATTACTTTCCTTTAACTTTTATTTTGCAATGAGTAAGATTCATGTTTAGGATATTGGGATGCATGCTAAAAGAGTTTTAATTATAAATGTGATGGTTTTTACATGCACTTCATTTACTACATTATAGGCTCGTTGTAGTGTTAAAATTCATTATAATTGCATTAAGACCCGAGAAGGCAGTGTAATTCTCAAAAAAGTGGAACCACATTCAAATTCCATGGATGAGTAAGTAGTCTATGGGGGTTGAGTGCAAATAAACAGGGAAATATACTTTGATGAGTGTAGAATTGGAGATTTTAGGGTGACAGACTGAGATCCCTAATTTGATCCGTGTTTGGAAACTAGAGCATGATGTTAGCCCTCAGGCGAGGAAAAGTGGGAGCTCTAGAGTGAGAGCCAGTATCCTCCCAGCCTAACCACGGATTTAGGGACCAAACTTCTAATTAGCCAATGTTCTTTATGCACTCGGAATAAGGCAAAGAATAAGATTGCTTCTATTTGACACATACAATATTTAATGTATCACTTCTCTAGACTTTATTCAACTCACTGCATAAGAATAGTGGTTTTTATTATCTCAAAATTCTCAAAACCAATTCATAATATTTTCCTTTATGAGTAGTTATTAGTAGTTTTAAACATAAGACTTACCTTTACGAGTACGTGTTAGAAAACCACATTAATCGACCTTCCAAACTAAGGACTGATAGTAGTAGACAAGAATTAGCCTATGAGATTTCTTACATCGCTTCTCTGTGGGATTGATACTGGGGTTTTTAAAGAAATCCCTATATTACTTGAAGCTATATATGCACTTGTGTAGAACCCATAATGTGTGAAATATTATCTACAATTTAGAACATTTCAATTTTGCATAAATTGGGTTAAGTTTTTACATATTTTGGAAGTTAAATCACTGTGTAATTGCAAGTTGAGTCAAGTTTTTGACACCGTCTCAGGGGAATTAAATTAACTTAAAACACAACGCACACTCTAGGGGCGCATCACACGACAATATGGGCTAGCACCAAAATTTTGCCTTCCTTAATTAAAATATTGAATTAGAGTGTTTCATTGTACATACAAGTAATAATCTCTCAAGAGTATCAACTTTCATGACACAAAATAATATGTAGCAATGCTCTTGTGAAAACAAGAATATGCTCCTCTTTTTTCTTAACTTTAATTCATTAGTCATTGATTCCATGATTGCTCATTTTTTTCTATTATTTTTTCCTATCTCACCTATATTTAGACAGTTGATAAACTTTTCATAGAATCTATTTACTTTTATCCTAAAATAAGTTAAATTAATGTGATTTTTTAATAATAGAACTTATTGAACATTAAATATCTAGATGTTTGAATGAGAACATACGACAAGATTAGATTTGAGGACCAACATGTAAGATTGTGATAATTGGAAAGGGTAAGAACCACAATTGAGCAGAGAGAGCCCAATAATGGGAGAGAAGTGGAGAATTTGTGACCATCAAAAGTAAGGGAGATGCGGAGAGGAGAACTAAGAATTGAGTTATGCAATGAGATGTAGAGCCTGAGGAGGGCAATATGGTGATTAGCAAAGATAAACACCAACATCACACTTAAGTTTAGGAAGGATTCATGGGTTAGAAATTTAAATAATATCATTTTTAATCTTATTAAACTTATTTTTCTTAAAAGTAAATGTTATACTCAAATTAAAAATAATTAATGATGTTCTGTCCATTGCATAAAAAGGCACATTTCAATAAATTTGATTCTTCAATGGTCTCATTGTTTATTCCTTCCAAATTTAAAGGATTCTTTGCATAAATAGGTTTAACATTATATCAAAATTGTTGGTGGACCGATTAATTTAGAGTTGGACCTGTTGAATGAGCTAGTCTGATCTGGAGGAAAGGAAAAAATGGAGAGAGGCTTTGGAAAAACCATGCTATTATAAAAAGAAATAATGCATGGGAAAATTTTTCATCACGAAATTGAAGAAATATTCAAGTTTGGAGAAGCTATCCAAATCTTAGATAAAAAAGAAAATGTGAAAAAACAGAGAATCAACTAAATGGAAAATCCTTGACTAAATAAAGTCCTAACAGAAGATAACTACAAATTCAAATAAATTTCTAAAGTTAGATAAGTACAAACTCCAATTTTGAACCAGAAGACAACTTTTACAATGGTAAATATCCCCGGATCCAATTGAATGGAAGCTAACGTCCCATTCCGACAAAAGGTGGAGAAAGCTCTCATGGCCCCAATATAGATGAAATAAAAGGGAGGACGAACCATATCTTACCCCCACTGAATTCATATCAGCTTCGATTCGCATGTGCTTGAATCTTTTGTACCACGCAAGCCCTATATAAATAAAGAAGACCATGTTAGGGTTCCTGAAGCCCAGAGAAAGTAAGGGGAAAGGGTTGGCGAGGATGAGATCGAGTTCCGGCGAGGTGGTGCTGCTAAGGGGCATGTGGGCGAGCCCGGCGGTGCATAGGGTAGCGTGGGCGTTGAGGCTAAAGGGAATAGATTACGAATATGTGGAAGAGGATTTGGAGGATAAGAGCAAATCTCTTTTGGAATTGAACCCTATCACCAAGCAGGTGCCGGTTCTCGTCCACGAGGGCAAGCCGGTACTCGAATCCCTCGTTATTCTCGAGTACATTGATGAGGTCTGGACTGATGACGCTCCATTGTTGCCCAAGAACGCCCATGAGCGCTCCCGAGCGCGTTTTTTGGCAACTTTTGTGGAGAATAAGGTTAGCAGCTTTGTTTTTTCTTACTTTCTGTTTTTTGTTTAAATTTAATATTTATTATATAACATTTAATCCATGCTGTCATTTTAAAACATGGGAAGCATTATTGGGGGAATTGGCAAGCTTATTAAAGAAATCCTATATATTTGCATATCTAACATCCAAATCACGATATTTAATTGTATAGCATTCTATATCCAAATCACATAGAATGAGCAGAAAAAATCTAGTTCACGTGGAAAAAAATTAATGAAATTCTTATGTGATATTGAAGATTTGGATGTTATATATGATGTGCATTTATATAAAATTTGCATGATATATATGTGACTCATATCTTTTTAGAAGTGAATTACAGATTTATATATGCCTTGATTTGATTAAATAATGATTTTAATGCTAAGTGCTTTTGACTTCAAATTCAGCAATTAAAAACTCATATTTTTTTAATTGGGAAAAAGGTGCCACGTGAACTGTTGTTAGGCTTTTAATATAAATCATATTATTCAAGCAACTCTATTTTAGGACATTTTCTTTTAACTTTAGAGTATAATCATCAAAATAAAATGTTTCTCACTTAAATTTAAAAATTATTTGTCAAGAACAGTTTCTTTTTTCTATTATTTTTTCGTTGAAGTTAACTTGTATGTTCATATTTGACTCTGTATCAAACATGTAGAGCTGAAAACAACTACATGTCATTCACAAATAAATCATGTTCGGCTCATTATGTATTTAGCGTTTGATTCATTCGTTCAACAAGTGAGCTAAACATGAATTCTTTTTGTAACTCGTTTTATAAATGAGCCAACCATAAAAAAAATTTTTTTTTTTATCGTGTTCAACTAATTTTGACTCGAAATAACTAAATAATTAAAAAATAGTGTTATTATAACCTATTTATATTGATTTTTTATATATTAAGAAAATCTTCATTAGTATTATTTTTTAAAATCATTTGAGCTATTTTTAAGCGGCTAAGAGCTAAAATGAAAAAATAAATTTTAATCCAGCCCAACATGAATATATTATTCAAGAACTAATTTGTACATAAGTGTGTTTTTCCAAAAAAAAAAAAGAGAAAGAAAAGGAAAACGTTTCGGGGGAGGGGCGGGGGCGCAGAAAGAACTTCGAATGAGTCGAACTCAAATTAGCACGGCTCACTCAAGGTTGTCTGATTTACACGATTACATATAAGCTCATTTTTCAAGAAATACACCCTTAATTTTTGAATATAAATAGATCTTGAACATTCGGTAAAAAGTATTTCTCTTATTTTTTGAATTCTTTCATCCCATAGCTTTCAAAATATTTCTAAAATAAATTTGGCTTGAAATATAATTTCTTAATGATTGATAGCTGCCATGGAATTTTGAAATTCGTAGAAGCTAATAAAATTTTCATCACGTCTCTTCACCTCATATTATACAAAGTCCTAAATTAAAAAATTCACCTGTTGCACCTAAGAATGTGTCTGGCGCAAATCCTAACTATCTTGAAGAAAAATATGATGCGGGAGGGCCCACTAACAGAAGACCAAGTGACCCACTTATCAGATCAAGTAAAATTATTCGAGCCAATGGCAGCAAGGAAAATACGACCTAGCCACTAGGAGGACAAAGAGATAACCAAACGATTTGTGCACAAATCCTTTGGTCAAAGATAAGACAAAGAGACATTTGAGACAAACATTATGGGAACGTAGATATGAAGGAAACTCAAGTTTCTCAATATCTTCAACCATCCATGGGTCGCTTAGAGGTTGCTTGCCAGTTTTCAGTGATTGACAGCCAGGCTAGTTCAACAAATCGACTTTTACCGAATAGGCTCACCAAATAGCGTCGATCCTGCCAACTGAACTCAGCTAATTGAGCTAATGGAACCGATCTGAAGCAAATCTAGTGGATCAACCGACAATATACAGAGCAGTCAGATGATAAGCTCATACATGTAATATAAATGAAATGTCTTAGCACGAACCCCATTAACGTAGGGGCAAGAACGTAAAATCATTAGATTGTACACTCTCCCTTATAAATAGAGAGATCATTTCAAGAATAGGACACATATATTACTGCTCATTACTATTCCACCTTCTCTCCGTCTCCCTCTCTACTTAGCTTTATTCTAGGGTGTGATTCATTGGGATGCAACATCCTAAAAAATATAGTGAGCATAGATTATGCCACAAAATAGAAGAGGATTTGCATAAAGAGAAGAAACCCACAATAGAGATACCATCAAAATGGGTCGTATTAAAGAGTTTCTCGCTTATCAAATCTAGGAGTCTAATGATCAAATTTTTAATTTCATTTAAAATGTTCTCAACTGAGAAAGAGACTACCATTTCTGAGATGAATTGTCAATGCCCAATAACAAAAAAGCCCCATTAGCTTGGGAAAAAGAAGATAACTAACTATTTTGATAGTACTAGTTTGACACCAATCGACGACATTAGTTTAGGCTTATTGACATGTCCCGACATCCCAAGAATGTGTTTTCTTGGCAAATCCTTGAGATCAAGTACCCTATAAAAATTTAATATCATGATGCAGAAGTCTTAAAAAGGAGTACTAGTTTGACCGATCACATAGCCTCATTTGAGTTAGTTATGTGTATAATAAGGATCAACACACAATGAAATTCCATCTCTTCTTTAACTTGTCAAGAGTGTCGGCTGATTTACTAAAAAATTGATAGCTTTTTAATGTCCATTCATACCTATTTTTGATGATATTGCACTTTAAAGAAGATATTTTTCATGATTTCATGCAGGTACAATGATTTTAGGCCTTTTGAGCAAAATGAAACAAAAATGAGCAAATTTAGTGTAAAATGGTGCAAAATGCATTTTATTGAACTAGCACTGAACGACGTTGTCACCAGCGCCGGACAGCTCCAATTTACAAAGAGTTTTGACCAGAAGGCGGAAAATAGTGCCGGATGGTGCTCTATCCTGCGCCGGACTACGCCCTATCTCGATTTTGAACTAGATGTAGTGTATTTAACCAGATTTTGGAGGGATACATGAAGAAAATCTTGGAAAATTAGTTATGGTTGAATTTAAATTGTTTTGGAGCCAAGTTTAGAGAGAGAGAGAGTCTTTAGTGTGTGTGAGTGAAGAGTGAGTGTGTTTTTTCATAGTTTTACTGTAGAGAGTCCATCTAAGGTTTATGTGTGTTCTCTTCTAAGGAGTGTTGGAGGAGAGAAAAAGTGAGAGATTTCTTCTTCCTTACTTATCTAAAGAGAGAATTGTGTGCTGTTGTAAAAAAATAAAAGGAGTCAAAGGAATTCCTTGAGATTCGCTTGGGGAAGAGTTTGAGATAAGTTGTCTTTTCCTTACTTTGTTTGTATGACGTTGACTTTATATATAAAATGCATCTTTTGTCATTTTTTCCTCGTGAGTCTTGAGTAGATTTCTTTGTCTTACTCCTTTTCATGTGATGTGTTGATGTTGCGATATGTAAATGATGTGCCGATTTATTATGAAGAATTTGTGATGACCTTTTCACTTCGTATTTCATTTACTTTTTGATCTGGCCAATTGAATTGTTAAAACTTGTTGGGAAACATATGTTCCAAAAAGATTATAAGTTCCACAACAAAAGTGAAAGTCACATTCAATGCCCATGAATGAATGACGTAGTTCATGGTGGTTGAGTGCAAATAAATAGGGAAATATATTTTGATGGGCGAAGAATTTGAGATTTTAGAGTGACAGTCTAAAATCCACAATTTTGTCTTACTGTTTAGAAGCCAAAGCAAGAGTTAACCTTCAGGAGAAGGGAAGTGGGAGCTCTAGAGTGAGAGCTAGTATCCTCCCAGCCTAACCACAGATTTGGAAACTGAACATAGGATTAGCCAATGTTCTTTATGTTCTTGGAAGAGGGTAAAGAATAAGAATGCTCCTATTTGGCACAATAAATTTGCATCACTGATCTATGTCAATAAATCATAACATTATTATTGGAGAGGAGGAAGATTCTTTCTTACAATTGAACTTTTGTTATAAATTTAGTCTTTTGTTAGTTAACTTTGCTAGAAAGTTAGAACGTACTTTGGTAGAATTAGTAACTGCTACTGTTTGTTCCTCTTTTATTATTAATAATTACTTGCAATTGTGTTGTGATTCGTGAAGTGATTTCTGTGCTACATTATAAAATTAATAGCCTCCCTGTGGGATTGATAACCAGGACTCTATTAGAGCTCTGTATTACTTGAGCGATACGTATACTTGCGTTTAATTGTGTTACTCAATGGTAAATTAATCAATATATATATATATATATATATATATATATATATATATATATATATATAAATCCGAGTTCATAAATTTTGGCAATTTAAAAAAGTCATAACATCGACCCTCAAGTGAATCAATGGATTATCATTGAAAATAATCGCATTATTCACAGATTTTAAGTGAATGTTTGTAGTTCAGTTTGACAGTGCCTAAAATCCTTAAAAAGATATGTCGGGTATAGAGTATGAGCTACCGCTCTTTCATCACACATATTCAGAAAGAGATGTTGGATGTTAACGGACTCGGAGCACCCTGTCGCTCATGTCGCCCAAAATCATGGGTTAAAGGAAGGGCCCTTCTAATACAGGTTTAGTCTGCAGTAATCGAAGATGCTAGCAGAGCTATTAGAGCTAGCAAAAAATGACATAGCGGTTAAGAAGTATAACTCCAACCCCATTTCCTCTTGAGTAGAGTCCTCCACCTTTTGGCCACAGAAGAGGGCCCCCTCTTATTGTAAAGGACAGAGACCAAGACATTATTCATGCCATTCACCCATCCTCGTTATAACGGCGCTCTGTGATGCGATGTTTTGTATATTTTTATATAGTCACAAAGATTCAAACATAAGTATACATATCACTCATGTAATAACGGAACTAACCTCTTTGTATACGGTCTTTGATTTCTTTTGTTTAAAGCTATACAGGTATTGATTAAATATTTACACTAACAGATATATAACAGTGTAGAAAATTTGCTAAATATAATATATCAAGGATTTGTAAGGTAAAGAGACATTAAAGCATAAACTTTAAACATTTAACAATAACATTAAAACATATAACAATTCAAATCTAAATTTAAATAGGTAGCATGAAATCAATTATATAAATCCACTCCATAAAGTTTATGTTTGGAATAAAAAAATACAAGTACCATTAATAATAATATATTAGAAGAAATCATAACCACAACAAACCTCTATTACTAAACACTACTCATCATATTCCTTTTCTTCATCCTCATCATCTTCTTCTTCTTCTAAGTCTAGTTCTGCTTGTTGATAAGGAGTGAAGCTAGGGCAAGTAGAGAATTCAACTGTATGATCAAACCTCATAAGTATTATCATAGACTCATCATAAACAACATCGTACTCAAATTTCCTCTTCATAATTTCATCATTATGAACATTCTGAGCCTCTAAACCTTCGATCCTATTATGTATTGTCATATATCTCCTTGTTGGATCATAAGCTGCTCCATGACACGATGAAGAGAAGTACTAGAAGTAGATGGGATATCGCAACTTCTACTCCCAGTTCTCCATCTAACATGATACTCATATGTTTTAATATTGGCCTTTCATATAGGCTTAAGTGGCATAACCAAATTTTCATCCATATTGAAATCAACATCTAATTGTTCACTTAAAGTAAAAATCAAGGTAGGATGACTTAAACCTCTTGTAGTCTCACCCATAGCAATAGCACGGATATTTCTATAAATAACAAAGTCATATCAATCATTCTCGTTTCTTGAATGCAAACATTTAAAATAGCTTTGTCCTATGTCACTTCGCTATGGTGGTAGGTAGGCATTAATTTAGCAAAAATGAAATAATGTCAGGATTTGGATGGAACATTAAACATTGAAATAGAAAAATTTATGTTTTGTTTATGCCTTAACTTCCAAACTCCTTTTGCATCGGTTATAAATGGAATGACTTCATCCAAGGCATAATAAGTAGCACTAAATGTAGAATACACATAAAAATGCACCCTTCAATTGATAGAAAGCATTGATTCAATTTTGGGTAGATTTCACCATTTTACCTGGCACTAACACATGTTCATCTAAGGTTTCCTTCATATTTGCATAGAACACCCACACTATACTAACTATCGCCTTGACCATGAAGTAACAAAAATTTTCCAAGTGCCGTGCAATGATCAACCTTTCAACAACTCCGCCTGGACTTTTGAAAGCTCAATCATGAACTATTGTTGACCTCACTTTTGGTTGAGGTCTAGTCTCTTTTTAGAATAGCCTAGGGTCTAGCCGTAGGACTCTTTTGGTGACTTTCTTAGAAGACTAGTCATGGAACCCTCCCCATAGAAATTCAAACCTTTCTTAGCTTCACTAGGAGTTTTCATATGCTTGAGGCCTAACCTCCACCTTTTGATAGGAATAAGGCAAGCATAAGGAAGCCTAGAGGAAGTCTCCTATAGGTTGTCTAACCTTAGGATTTACCCTGAGTGACGTCTGGAGCTCACCACTCACACACTTCACACTCACAACATACACACACTGCATATCTCCCTTTACCCCTAAACTCACCCAAAATACCCCTAAAATACCCTAAATACCCAAAATTCCAAAAAATCCAAAAATTCCAAAAAATTCTCAAAAAATTCTAGAAAATCCTAAAAATTTCCAATTTCATTTTGTTCAACTACACCATAAGCCAATTTTGCCAATTTAACCCAATTTGATCAAAATCCACAAATTGGTCTAAGTGACCCAAATCCCCTAAATGAACCCAATGTCAATCAATTCCTCCCAAATTTCAATCTCAAACTCTTTATAACGCCTCATTAAACTGAGTTGAATCATCAATTGTCCACAATTTGAGCTCAAGTCTTACCCAAATCCATTTTGGACCAAAACCCAAAATTTTAACCCAAATTGAACACATGTCCTAAATCCACCAAATTGACCCTCCAAAATTTGTCAAAACCATTTCATGTCTTCATGAAAAATCTTTGAGACAACCATATTTACACTATTGTTGAAGACCTCTGGACCTCATTCCCACTCAAACTCAAGATAACTTGACCCAAATCCAATGTGGTCCAAAATAATCAAAAATCCTATCCATACCAAAATTGAACTTCCAAATGAGCTCAAACCACTTTATGTCTTCATGAAAGATCTTTATTACAATCAAGTGGACAATATTGATCAAGGCACTTGGGCTTCATTCAAGCTCTAACCCAAGTTAAGTCAACCCAAACCCAAATGAACCTAATTGAACTAATGATTCAAATCAAACCAAATTAAACCAAAATTAACCTAATTAACCTCAAGGCAACCTTAATATATATATATATATATATATATATATATATATATATATATATGTGTGTGTGTGTGTGTGTGTGTGTGTGTGTGTACTTTATTTCTTTTTTTATATATATATATATATATATATATATATATATATATATATATATATATATATATATATATATATATATATATATATATATATATATAAAATAAAAAAAGAAATAAAGTACACACACACACACACACACACACACACACACACACATATATATATATATATATATATATATATATATATATATATATATATATATATATATAATAATTATAATAAAAATAATAAATAAATAAAATTAAAAAATATATCTCTCCTCCATGCCTCTCCCCTCACTTCTCCCCTCACCTCTCCCTCACCCTACCCACCTCACCTCCTCCTTACCTTCACCATATCTCCACCTCACCCCTCCCATACCTCCCCCACTTAAAAAAAACGTGAGCACCCTTAACCCTCTCATCATCTCTCATTTTCCACCACTCACCCACTTCATACACTTCACCATCCTACTCACTCACTTCCTCTCCTAGCCGTGAGCCTCCCTCCTCTTCCTCTCCTTCTTCCAAGCAAGCCACACCCTACTCAAATCCTCCTAGCCGTGAGCTGGCTTCTTCAAGTTCTTCCATCACCTCGTCCAAGCTAAGGTAAGTTTCTTCCCCCTCCCTTTTATTTTGTGAATACTTAAGCTTCCAAAAATTTTATCACCCTTCTCATGCTTAGCCTAAGACTTCACACCCACATGCATAATTTTAGTGTTCTTCTTCCTTTACAAGGATTTTCAAATTTATATGCAAGTCATTTAATTTTTTTTTTCACAAATCTTCATGTATGCTTTCTAAATTTTTTCATGTTTAGCCTTAAGGTTATCTTTCATGCAAGCTATTTAATTTTTTATATCTTTCCATGTCTAGCCTTAGGATTTCTTTTTCATTCAAATTATCTAATTATTTAGGCTCACTAGTTTCAATATTTACAAATCTACCACCTAGTTTTTATCATCTTGAAAAAATAAATTTTAAAATTTAAAAGAAATAATATAACATGAAGGAAATAAAAATAAAAGAGAAAAGAGAAATAAACATAAAGATAAAATAAAAATAAAACAAAAGAAAATGAAATGAAAATCTTAAATATTATATATAATAATGTAAACAAATAATGAATAATAAATGTAAAAAAACATAAGTGATATAATAATTGTAAATTTAAATAAATTAAATAATATCTTTACTAAATTTTAACTAAAATAAACTATACTAAATTTAAAATAACTATATTAAATTTAACTATTAAAACAACTATACTAAATGTAAATAAAATTCAACTATACTAAATTTAATAACCTTACTAAATAAAATAACTACACTAAATTTAAATAATATAACTACACTATATTAAATTTAAATAAATACTACTAAAATATAAATAACTAAATGAATAATAATAATATATGAATGTAAATTAATAATAACAATATGTAAATAATAAAAAATAATGTGATAAGAATAAAATAAATAACTATAAACTTAAATAGATAATGAAAATATAAGAAAATGGTAATAATAATAACTAAAATAATAATTGTAAATAGAAATAAATAACAAAAATAAGTAAATAAAAATGTCATTCCTTTTTAAAATAATATAAATGTAAATATATAAATAAATACTAATTGTAATAGCTTTAAATAAATGGTAATAACTTAAAAATAAATAAAAGAATAATTGAGGAGAGAGAAAAGTGAAAAGCTTTATAATTAAATAAATAATAATATAAATGATAAACAAATGATATAAATAATAAACTTAAATATACATCTAAATAATAACAATAATAAATTAAAATTAAAATAATTTATATATATTAAAAATGATAAGAATATAAGGAATAGTAAAATAAATAACACATATATATGTATACATAAATTGAAAATAATGTAAATAATGAAAATAAATAATAAATTGAATTGAAATTAAATAGTTAAAATTAAATAAAACCAAAAATAAATAATAATTAAATTAAACAAATTAAATTATATAATAATTAATTAAATAAACCAAAAACAATTATATAAATAAATATTAAATTAAATTAAATTAATCAAATAAATTAAATTAATTAAATTATATTAAATTAAACAATAATGTAAATAAATAGTAATTTAAATAAAATTAAAAAATTAAATTAAATTAAATTAACGAAATTGAATATTAAAATAAATTAAATTAAATAATAATGTAAATAAATAATAAAATAAATTAAAATTAAATAAATTAAAATTACATAAAACCGAAAATAAATAAAGATTAAAATAAATAAATAAATTAAATTGAATTGAATAATAATTGTAACTATTATAAATTAAATTAAACTAAACAAATTAAATTAAATTAAATAATAATATAAATAAATGATAAAATAAAATAAAATAAATAAAATAAAATAAAATTAAATAAAATTAAATAAATAATAATAATTAATTAAATTAATTAATTAAATTAAATTAAATAAATAATAATATAAATTAATTAATAAATAAATTAAATTAAATTAAATAATAATTGAAATAAATAAATATTAAGCAATCATAAAGAAATAACAATAAAAAAATAACAACTAAATAAGTAAAGTAAATGATGATCAATTGATTAAATAAAGAAAATAAATAACAATTAAATAAAAGTAAATAAATCACAATGAATTAAATAAGATAATAAATTAAATAAATAATTTCAATTACAAATAAAAGATAATGACTTTAAATAACACATAATGAAACTAACGACACATAAATAATAATTAACGATAATAACATAAAATGATAACACATAACAAAATAAACAATAAAAAAATGATAAATAACAATAATGACATATAAATAACACATACAATCACATACAATTATAACACAACACAATCATCACAAATCACAATAATCACAACATACAACAACAATCCCGACCACAATACAATACCAACATGATAACAATCAAACCTAGGATAGGCCTCCTGAGGCATGGTTTATTTTTCCCTTTACAAAGACCCCTAGGAAATCACAACTTGGTGTAAAAAAAACATAATAAGAATACCCTTATGCTTAGTGAATGCATGGAGCAACCCAAATTTTACCCGATGTCCACATAACTTTCCCAATTCACATTCCAAATTCAAAATCCCCAGCTTCAAAACCAAAACCAAAATCAAAATCAAATAAAATCCAAACAAAAACTTAACCAAATCTTCCACAAATAAAATCACAAACTTTTCACAGCACTCCCATAAGTCCAAATCAAACTACCAATTGTCACCAATCCAAATCCAAACCACACCTAAACCCATCTGCCCCAACCTACCCCGAACACCAGTGCTCATTAAGCATAAGGGTATAGGTAGGATGAGTTGTTAAGCAACATAATAAGTTTAAATGAGCTTGAGACTTTTCACCAGGCTGTGAGAAGGAAGCATGGACCTGCATCCTTCTCTGACCTTTTGGATACCTCAGAGGTATATTAAACTTAATATGTCTGCTTAACGAAACCATCATCAATTAATTAACAAAGTTCATTGAAACACTACATAGAAATTCGCATAAACATCATAGGACTTGGTAGAAAACCAGGACATTTACATAGACATCATAGGATTGAGTAGATACTGCTTGTTAGTCCTACTTCTTCCTGTTTTCTAGCAAGTTTTAATTTCTACAAAATTATAAACACATTCATGCAATGCAATACTAAAGTTTCAGCTGGGAATGATGAGAGGTCCCTACCAGGTATGCTTTTATTTTATTGCGATTTATTTTCCCTGCACTGTACTTTACTTTTCTTGCATGTTAAACAAGAATGTCACCCTGCATGAAAACTAAACCTTAGGATTGTCAAAAAACTAAAACCCAAAATTAAATTAAAATCGATACAAGATAAAATTCTCCGCCACAACATTCAAAAGATAAAACAACTCAAAATTTAATCACAAACAAAACAACAAAACTACAACTACAACTAAATTAAAACGTCTCGTTGGATGATCGGGAATACCTCGGATGATGTAACCCACGTGTTGCTAACGGGATTTCCCACGGTCTAAATGAAAGTGTGGAACTCATTCAGTTGAGTTTAACAAATTCATCTGGACTAAGTGAATCCGATGAAAATAATGGTGCCTGGATGACGGAACCACGGGATCTTAATCGGTTCTGTTTAATCAACTTTAAGATTTGTTTTAATTAAAATACTAAAATATTTGGATTCTAAGACTTTTCTAAACCAAAATACTTCTCTCCTCTCCTGATTTTCATCTTCTAAAATTGAACCTCTGCAAGAACAAAGCAGCTGATGCAATACACCGAGGGTAGCACGATCAAGGATGCAGAAGGACATGTTCGAGAGAGCAAACAACGGATCTTCAACAACAACTCTCTTTTCTTATAAATAAACAACTAGCCATTGAACTTCGAGGTAGTTCGCCTAGTGCGTCATAAATCCTCACCTGTTCTTTTAGTCTTTTGCACAGCCTTACTGTGCAACATAAGCCCTAACTAGCTTAGGATTCCGAGGTCGTCGTCCGATACGGCGTAAACCCTCCTATTTTTCAGGTCATTTGTATAATCATGTGATTATGTAAATATAATTCCTATAATTAATTGACAGGATTGAAACTTAAATAAATTCTTTTCTAAAATTTAAAGCCCAACCATAGGATAGTATGGGAAGTCATCGAGGTTCTTCTTGAGATCCGTGACATCCCCTACATTTCTTTCATTTGGATTCCTACCATAATTGTTCCACATTGCGCCTTTAACCTGTTAAATTTCCTACCACCACACCACGTTGAAAACCCTACCTTTAAATTCATGGAGATAGAAACCCCTGATCTAAATTGAGAGTTCTCTCAGGCTACTTCAGTCATCTGAGGGGTAATTGACTATATAGGCTTGCCTCTATAGGGAGCTTTATGAACCCAGGTAATATAAATCCTATTTAATTCTTTCGTATTAAATAAGGGAATTTGTCGGTCCACATAAAGGTTCGCAGACCAAAATGGATGTCATGAATTTTGTAGTTTATTTGATCGAGCGATATTGTAAAGTAGGGTATCTATTCTTCGGAATAGATGCATTACTCGCGATATTACGCTCGTTCATTCAAACTGCTAAACGAATGAGATCCGTCCATTCTCATTCTCATTTTCAAAGCTAACATACACATACATATAATATTAAAAATAAATTGTAAGAGCTTTCAGCGGCCGACAACTATCTACTTTATTCTTAGCTGAGTATTGTAATGATATTGAGCTTTAATACATAGAAATCTTTTCTCATTAAAATCCAATTTTCTCTTTCCTTTACTCATCCTTAGAGACGATGTAATTTCTATAAAAGTGAAAATAAATCTAAATAAACTAAAAGATGATAATAAGGAAGATCTAAAAGTCAATCTAATATGCAAGAACATTCCACCATCGATTCTCTCAAATTTCACTCTAAAACCTTCAAAATTTCAAAATTCTAAAATGTAGGAGCAATCCTTGATGAAAATAAAAAATTTCTAGTTTAAAGGAAAACTCTTACCAAGTGAAGATGAGATGCTAGTCTTTTTACTCTTTAAAATCGCCTCAAATCCGGTTGTAATCAAGACCTAGATGAATTTTTTGGCCTAAGCTAGAGGAAGAAGGTGACTAATATGGGTAAAAATGTCTTTTACCATGCAGTTTTTGCAATTTTAAAAGTCCTGGGTAAATTTGGTCTTTGGTCACCGTCAGTGCCCATCCTGGTGCCGTTAGTACCAAATCAAATTTTTACAAATTTGATTTTTCATTTCACAAATTCGGTGATTTCTAAGTCACGCCATCATCTAATTAGCTTTATTAAGCATTAATTTTCATAATTAAGTGGTCTTTAATTAATAATTTTTGCAAACAACACAAAACATTACATTTATAGATAAAATCCAAAACTTACAAATAAATATTTCCATCTACACTAACACACAAGTGATGTAAGCCACAAAACAAAAAATTTCAGTGTCCACAACACTCTAACGCTGAAAACTAAACAACAAACACTCAATCAAAGTATACATAGTCTAATATTAAAGCAAATCCATCACAAATACACATAAGAAAATATAAATTCAAATATTAGAAATTTAGTCTTCGAGTCACTACTCCTCTTCATCATCAATACTATCTTCTCCTCTAATATCTCCCATAAATTGATGATGCACATATAACTTGTAAATAGGTCGGTATAGAAATTCATCGGTCGAATCTTCTTCAATTCAAGCCTATTTTTTTAAACATGTGTATCGTACCTTTTCAAATGAGTGTTGTATGATTAAAATATTCCTTCATCCTCCATTCATCTGATTAAATTATTCTGAAATCTTATTAATTTCATTCATAAAATTTTAAACCTCTTTCTTTAGTTTCTTGGTCCTTTTCAAAATAACATGCAAACTATCAGGAAAGCAAGGATGTAAAAGTGATGAATTTTGAGATGGTTGATCCATTAGAATGTTCATATCCTTTTCCTCCCCATTTCTTATGCAGTTAGAATTATTAATTGGGTCCATGGGCTTCCAAGGTAAAATCACTTTTTTCCAATGTTCATATGACATTTGTGACTGATTACAAAGCAGGAATATGGTAGAAGAATGCCCTAGCCCAATAGTAGATCCATGCACAATCAAGCCCAAGACATATTTTACAATTATAAAAACCACATCAATAGGCCTTCCCCGTTTGAAGCAATAATTCAAGTTAGCACACTCCTTTCTTACTTTAATGATTTTCATGTTAGGGAGTAATTTTGCTGAAAAAAAGTAATGTCATTGCTTCAATGCAGGATTTAAGAGTGAAGAAGAAAAACTTACATTATTGTAATTTTTTGTCTCTCAATTTTCATTTACATCAGCTAGGAATCGATAGACTTCGTTCATGATATCTCCTATAGGGGCAAAATTTGTGTAATGGAAAATTGGAACACTATCAATCATGAACATATCATTTATCCAAGGTGTAAATGGTACTGATCCCAGATATTTATGTTTATGTATTATATATGAATTAATACTTCTCTTTTGTGATATCTCTTTCTTTACAATGACGCCAAAAACTTGATGCCAATGTAAATAAGAGTTCTAATTGATATTAAGAAATTAGATACTACAAAAGTATACATATCGTTATCAAGTAATATAGGACTTTTTAATTAAGCCCCGAGATATCGCTCCATAAGCAAATTGTTAAATAGTTTTAACAAAAAAAATAAAGTTTTTTTTTACTCTTTACGAAAGATCTTACTCAAACTAAAGACAATATTCTATGAAAGAAAGTTCAATTTTTTTGTTAATTTTAATAATTTGCAATGAAAGTAAACAATTATTTTAACAAGATTTTTATAAGATGAAAGAAAATGCAAATAAAATATCTTTTTCCATAATATGAATAGTAACAAGTCATGGAATTCTGTTGTGGAAGTATCTAAAGTGTGTTGTGCCAAATAGTAGCAATTATATTTTTTACCCTTACTAGAGATGCTATATAGAACGTAGGTTAATCTAGTGTTTTAGTAATCTTGAAGATGGGCTAGGCAGGAAAGATACTAGCTCTCACTTTAGAATTTCCTCTTCTCCCTCCACCTGGGGGCTAACATCACGTATCAAGATATCAAATAATAAATCAAATTGGTGGCTTTAGCCTGTCACTCTAAAGTCTTCTAATTTTACATCCATCAAAATATATCTCTCTATTTAGTTGCACTCAACCATATGGATTACATTCTTAACCATATAATCTCTTGTGATTCTTTCCAATTGTTGTCTTAGACAATATTATACCGGTTCTGAAATGTTCTCACAACATATATTAACATTTTAAATGGCCAAATCAAGAAGTAAATGAAATGCAAGGTTATGAATCATCACAACTTCTTCCAACATTGATTTCCTATACTTCACACAACGTCCATTCACAACTTAATTGCTTCATTATTATAGGGAAAAAGATACAGAGAACAACTCAGAATTCATGGAAAAAATACAATCACAACTTGGTTTAAAAGTAGAAATCATAGTGAAAGCACAATAAGTGTTAATTAAAAACCAAATGTAATAACAAAGATAAAGACTGAAAATCCTCTCCAACAAATCTTGAAGTTCTTTTAAAAACTTTGCTTTTCATTACAATACTCCTTAGAGGTTGGTGCCAAACTCTAAGGATTCCAAATATAACTTCTAATCTTAATACAAACTATATTAAAGTAAGTAGAAATGGTAAAGGGGAGTGGTGTGTTACTAAAAACTCTCTTTCATAATAAACATATCCTACACACTCTCCAACAACAACCACATTTCTGATCATCAAGTCTTCTTCTAATAATTTTCCAAAAGGTGCCTTCGCATCTCTTCAAATTGTATCCAAATTTAAAAAATCCTCCAAGAGATCAATCCATTTAAAAGTAAATTAATTTAATTTTGGAGCCAATAAGAAATTACCCATATTTGTACCAAGAGATGCCTCAAACACCTCTTCAAAATGGAATCAAAATTTAGATAACTCCTCTTTAGTAATTGTCGCACATAAGTAGAAGGTCTCAACGCTTAGCCGCGAGTCTTCTAGCGTGTATGCTCCAGATTAGGCACATAGCCCTGGGACTCTGACGCGTAAGTGCAGGTCCAGGTGCTTAGCCGCCACAGGTCAACTTTGCACATTTATTCATTTTTGCTCTAAATTTGGTACTTTTTCACTCCATTCATTGCAATCATCCATTTAATCATTCATGCAAGAAGAATACGCAAAACACCTTCCATTAAAGTGCAATATCATCAAATATAGGTATAAAAATGTTTTTAAAAATACTATATGTTTTAAATGTATCAAAATCCCCCAAACATGAAGTGTTACTTATCCTCACTGACACTATAGTGACATAAAATCGATGAAGCAAATTATGTGATGAGTTTCTTTAAGAGTTTCTAAATTTTTTTAATAAACCTAATAGTTCAATTTAGAAAAAATTTTAGTAAATGAGACCAATTTAAAGTTTAGAAATCTCTTAGGTAAATGTTAATGAAAAGTATGATTTCTTATCTTATTCAGAAATACTTGTAGCTTTTTCAAAATATAAGGCTTAAGCATTTTATTTTCTTTACTTAAAATTCTTTACTAAAAATAGTTATACTAACTATATTATATTCATAAGCTTCATGACTTTCTCAAGTCTTATATTCAAGAAAGATCAGGTGTGGAATCAATTTTGTATTTGGCCCTTAATTCCTCAAGCTTCTCCTTCCTTTTCCACATATTACCTTTCACTTTTGTTTTTTTTTCTTCTCTTTTTATTATTTATTTTTTTTATAGGCGATGATTAATTTATCTAGGTAGACCTTTAATAATTTTGAATTTCACCTTTCCTTTCTAAAAGCATATGGGAGATATTTATCTTTAACTTAGAAATATAAGAAATGTTTTGAAAATCATTTTCAATAAAAAATTTAAATATTAAAATAAAAAGTCTAATCCTTCTACTTTTCCAAAAAATAGAACTTTTCTTACTAAAGATAGTTACAAAATATTTATCATTTCTTTACTATGAAATTTTAACTTTAAATTTTTTTTATCATTACTATAAATTTTAGCTAAATTCTCTTACTCATTTCTATATTCAAAATTTTACTTAATATAACTTCATACTTATAATTATTTTTCAAATGAAATCCAAATTTTATTTGTAACAAATTTGAGAACAAATAAAATTTATTTTTTTGAAAATTGTTTATCATCACCCCTCCCCAAACTTTCAAATTTTTGTTATGATAAAGCATAGTGATAAGACATATGAGTAGGAATTGAATCGTGCATGCAGAAATTTTTATATCCTAAATATGCAAGTATAACAATTAAAAATAGGAGTAAAAATAACTAGATCAAATTTTAACTTTTCATTTATAAAAGAAATTCAAAAGGCTTCTATAGTAGTGGAAGAAATAAAAGCAAAATCACGCACACTCAAATAGAAATCCACCACTAAAATATATGGTAGTAAATTGAAAAGTTACGCATGAAATTTAAATAGTGCATTTTAATGGTGTTTTAAATCTTCTTAATAGTTTCAGGAATAAGTTCTACACTAACAAACAAAGTACACTACAAATTCACTAACACATTTACTACCACAAAGACTCTAAACATTCACATCAAATAATATAAATAAACAACTTCCAAAAAAAAAAACAAATTAAAGTCTCTTACCATCAATTTTGTAAAGTTCAAACTAAAATAGAACGTTAACAACTCATACAGAATAAGAAGTCCAAACATACAACATAACATAACAGTTCACAACACATACAAAACATAAATCCTAATACTCTTCTCCTTCCTCATCATCATCTTCTTCATTCTAAGCATGAGTAGGCTCGTATGGGGTAAAGTGTGGATGTAAAGGTAAAATAACAATATAATCTCCTCTGAACAATCTATGCATATAACTGTGATAATTCATCTCATATTCATTATGTCTCTGTAGATAATCCTCAATATGATCTACCTTCCCTTCTATATCATGAACTCGATCTGCAATATAATTGATGTTATCTTTCATTTTATTCAACAGTTCTACTTTTAGATCAGAAAATTGACCTGATGATGCCTGAGATGTGGATGCACAAGATGTAGAAGCAGTGGAAGTACATGCACCAGAAGCTCTAGAGAATCCTCCTCTCTAGCCAAAAAGGGAATGCTCAGCATATGTCTTCACATTCACACTAGAAATAGTCTTAAGAGGCTGAAGGATATCCTCCTAACTTTTATATCTTACACCAGCCCTCTCACACAATGAATGTATATGGGAAGCAAATCCCATACCTGTAATAGTAGTAGTTGTGGCAGAACTCCAAATACAATCATAAATAATCTTCTAGATATCTATCGCCTTCCCCTACTGAATACAATAATTCAATGTAGCTCCTCCTCTCGTGACCTCGCTCAGATGGTTGGTAGGGATCAACTTGGATGTTATAAAATAATGCTAAGCCTTAGAGGTGGCATTTAACTTTGATGAATAGAAGTTAACTCTTCTCTCATTAGTTATTTTCCATAATCCTCTTCCATCAGTCAAAGCAGAAATGATTTCATCCAATTCTTCCTCCGTAGAAGTATAATTTGAATAAAAACAAAATGTAGTTAGTGTTAATAGGTAAAACTTCTTTATTACCTCGAGAGTAAAATGAACCAACCTCCATCGAACCATCACAAAGTTCTCTTCTGACTCAGAGAGAATTTCATTAAACTCCCATACAACAAAAATCACAGCTACAGCCAAAAAACAGCAGAATATGTCCCAAAATTTTCTAATATTCATGTCGTATATCACTCCACCGGGCTTATCAAAGCCTCGCACCTAAATCAATTTACATGATTGTGGAGCTTGCACATATCGATCCTGAGCACTTGAACTTACAAACTTGTCTGAGCCAAACGTGGATCTCCCCTTGCTTCTCTTTGGTACCATTTCTAAAAATTGCATAAAAGTTATCATAAATTAAAAGATTAAGCTAGAATCACTAAACTCAACCTCTAAAGGCTTAAAATACTAAATCCAAGTAAATTCTAAATATTTTTCTCAATGTTTCACGATGAATAGTGATTTTCAGATTTCTTCACAATGCTCCTCAAATACATGGTGAAAATAAAAAATTTTTATGTAGGGGTAGTGCTCTTACATCAAGAAGATCCAATCTAGCAATTTTGGCTTGAAATAGCTTAAAAATCACAAATTTGGAGAAGCCCTAACTTCCTAGGTCATGAACTTCGAACGAAGAAGACGACGGGGAGAAGAAAAATGACAATTTTTGGGTTTTTAAAATCTGAAACCCAATTTTCGCGAACCGGTTCCTAAGTGCGAATGTTTGGTGCTTAGCCGCGAGGCACTGACATGTAAGTGCGGGGTCTCGGAGCTTATTCGTTAATTTGCTAATTTTGATTTTTTTGTTACATACACAATTAAGCTCATTTAATCAACCATAAAATTTTTTAATAACTATATCTTCTCCTTATATTCTTCTTATCTTCAGAATCATGCTTTTGTATTAAAATAGATGCAATACAAGTTTTACAAAAACATAAATTGTTTTTACTAAAAATAAAACAAATAAATAAGTACAAACCACAAGTCTTTAATCCAAGATTCATATATAAGATCTCTTCTTTTCTCAAACTTTATCACATTAAACAAAACACAAAATAAATACTTAAAACATAACAGACTTATAAAACACAACAATTCATAAAACACTAAATACAAACAAACATAACTAACTCACAACTTAATACGACTCAAGATCTTAATTCCATTCTCCATTGTGAGGAACAAAGTCAGAACCTCCATTAGTTCCATCTGAACCATTTCGGATATAGGTTTGATAAAATGAGCGATGGTTGAAAACGCTTACTGAATCTTCTTCTATCTAGTTGTTCTTCAAAAACATCGCTTTATTCGCCTCTTTAACATGTCTAGTATGACTAAACTGAATCTTTAATTGACATCCAATACGTGCTAAATGTACGTTAGTTTCATTTACTTTTGCTTCGATTGACGCCACACTAGCCTCGATATTTGCAATCTTCTCTACTATTCCTTGAATACTAATGGCTGGAAATCGATTATATAACTCTTGCGCACTTTCACAAATAAACTTCTTCTTGTTTGCATCCTCTTTCTTCTTAATTTTACTCTCCCAAGAAGACATTTTTGTGACTTAAACTCTTCTTTTAGGGTGTTAGGATTTGGAATGGGATGAATATCTTTTGATCTGGTTCGTACTTATAGGCTTTAGGTGCTTTAGAACCGTCCTCCCATGTTCACAAACCATAAAATCATGTCCTATACAACTTCCCCACAATTAGGTCTTCTAGAAACCCATTTTTTCGTGTTTTTTCATAACTCAGACGCCTAAGCGCCAATCGTCGATGCTTAGCCACTAGTGCTCATTTTAGCACAAGTATGATAAACGTCCAAATAATTGTTTTAACTATCCAGTTTATTAATTAAGGTCTCATTAATTTCCACTAAAATATTCAAAATACTACCACACAATTCTTACTTCAAACCAAACAAAACACACAAAACAAACTTAAAACAAAACATACCGATGACTATGGGTTGCCTCCCACAAAGCTCTTGGTTTTACGTCGTCAACCCAACATACCAAATAATTATTTTAGGTGATCCAATATTATATTTTCATCAAGTTTAAGTCGATCTACTGAGAAATAAGGTTTCAATCTATGGTCATTCCCTTTAAATATTTTCTCAGTTTTAGGATCTTTAATATCCACAGACCCAAAAGGATAAAATTTTATTACAATAAATGGGCCCAACCATCTAGACATAAGTTTCCATCAAATAATCTTAATCTGAAATTTTATAGCAACATTTTATGTCTTGACTTAATGTTTTTATTTAGAATCCTATGATTATGCCACATCTTCATCTTTCATTTATATATCTTAGCACTTTCATATGATTCATTCCTTATCTCTTCAAGCTCATTTAATTACAATAATCTTTTCTCACAAAATCCTTCAAAATATAATTGACCTCTACAATAGCCCAATATTCTTTAAGCTCAAGTTCAACTAGTAAATGACAAGCTTTCCTAAAAATTACCCTATATGAGGACACTCTTATATGAGTTTTATATGCAATCCTATAAGCCCACAAAACAAACTCTAGTTTGATTGACCAATCATTTTTTTTGGATTAACAGATTTTTCCAAAATTCTTTTAATTTCACGATTAGATAATTCAACCAAACCACTTGTTTGATGATGATAAGCAGTAGCAATTTTATGGATGATATGATATTCTTTTACTAGTTTCTCCATAACTGCATTTTTAAAATGACTTCTCCCATAAGTTTTGATTACCCTTGACATTCCAAATCTACAAAATATGTTCTTTCTTAAAAACATTGCAACATTTCAAGCATTACATAGAGGTAAAGCAATCGCTTCTATTCATTTAGATACATAGTTTTCTGCTATCAATATGTATAAATTTTTGAATGATGGTATAAATGGTCTCATGAAATATAATACTTAAACATTAAATAGTTTAACTTCTAACATATAATTGAGGGGCATTTCATTTGTTCTATAAATATTTCGTACACGCTGATAACGATCACAATTTTTAATATAAGCATTAACATCTTTAAAAATTATAGGCCAATAAGATCCAGATAACAAAATTTTATATGCAATTTTATCAACACCAAAATGTCCTCCAAAATCGAATCATGATATTTTTGAATAATTTCATAAGTTTCTTCTAATGGTACACATATTTGAATAATTAAATCATTTCCTTGTTCATATAAAAATAGGTCGTCCCAAAAATATGTCTTAGCTTCAAATAAAAATTTTTTCATCCGTTGGTATGTCAAACAATAAGGTAATATGTTACTAACATTAAAGTTTACAATGTCAACATACTATGGAACGAGCCACTCATTAATTGTGAATAATTTTTCATCAGGAAAAAGCTCATTAATTTCTTCATCAGAAAAGAGAGATTTTTCCTTTTTAAGCCTAGAGAGATGATCAGTAATTTGATTATCAGCACTCTTCCTAACTACTATCTCAAAGTCAAATTATTGTAAAAGAAGAATCCATCATATTTGTCTTTGTTTTGCATCATTATTTTTCATTAAACATTTAATAGCAGAATGATCAGTATGCACCACATATCCAGCTCCAATTAAATATGATCTAAAGATATCAAAAGCTATAGCTCATAACTCTTTCTCAGCTTTGGTATAATTAATTTGAGCTCATTAAGAGTTCTACTAGCATAGTAGAGCTCGCTTTAAAAATTTTATCATGTGTTTTTCCTAAAACAACTCCAATAACATAATCACTTGCATCACACATTAATTCAAAAGGTTTATCCCACTTTCGTAAAATAATAAATGGTGCAATTATTAATTTTTCTTTTAGCAGCTCAAAAGCTTTTAGGCATTCTTCATCAAAACTAAAAACTGCATTTTTTTCGAATAACTAGCATAGAGGCTTAGAAAATTTTAAAAAGTTTTAAATATAACGCTTGTATAATCTTGCATATCCTAAAAACTCCTATTTTATCTTACATTAGTTGGGCAAGGTAAAATAACGATCACTTGAATTTTTGCAGGATCCACTTCCATACCTTTTTCTGAAATAAGATGTCCTAAAATAATTCCACCTTCTACCATAAATTGATATTTTTCCCAATTAATAACTAAATTTGTTTCTTCACAGCGTTTAAGAACTTTAGATAAATTTTCTAAACATGATTCAGATGAAATTCTTTACTTTAAAAAATCATCCATAAACACTTCAATTCCTTTTTCAATTAAATCACAGAAAATTATCATCATACATCTTTGAAATGTAGTAGGGGCCTTACATAAACCAAAGAGCATTCTTCTAAAAGAAAATGTGCCATAAGGACTAGTAAACATTGTTTTCTCTTAATCCTCAGGAGAAATTTGTATTTCGTGATAGCCGATATATCCATCCGGAGAACAAAATTATTAATGCTCAACTACTCTATCCAACATTTCATCCAGAAAGGGTAGTAAAAAATGATCAGTCCTAGTGGAAAGATATAATTTTCTATAATAAATGTATATTGGCCATCATGTAACTTCTCTTGTTGGTATTAGTTCATTCTTTTCATTAACAGTTACAGTTACTCTTCCTTTCTTAGGAACACAGTGAATATGACTAACCTATGCACTATTTGAAATAGGGTAGATGATCCCAACATCTAACCACTTTAAAATTTCTTTCTTAATAACTTCTTTCATAATAGGATTTAATCTCCTTTAAGGATCAGCCTTGGGTTTTCAGTTCTTTTCTATATAGATTTTGTGCATACAAATTGAAGGATTGATTCCTTTAGTATCGGTTATGTCCATCCAAAGGCTTTCTTATATTTCTTTAAAATTTCAAGCAAACTCTCTTCTTCTTCAGTAGTTAAATTTGAGGAAATTATAACTGAGGAAGTTTAGGAATCACCTAAAAAGGACTATTTTAAATGTTCAGAAAGTAATTTCAATTCAAATTTAGGAGTTTATTCAATTGATGGATAAGAGGAAATTATAACTTAAGCATTTTATTTTCTTTACTTAAAATTCTTTACTAAAAATAGTTATACTAACTATATTATATTCATAAGCTTCATGACTTTCTCAAGTCTTATATTCAAGAAAGATCAGGTGTGGAATCAATTTTGTATTTGGCCCTTAATTCCTCAAGCTTCTCCTTCCTTTTCCACATATTACCTTTCACTTTTGTTTTTTTTTCTTCTCTTTTTATTATTTATTTTTTTTATAGGCAAGGATTAATTTATTTAGGTAGGCCTTTAATAATTTTGAATTTCACCCTTCCTTTCCTAAAGCATATGGGAGATATTTATCTTTAACTTAGAAATATATGAAAATTTTTTAAAATCATTTTCAACAAAAAATTTAAATATTAAAATAAAAAGTCTAATCCTTCTACTTTTCCAAAAATAGAACTTTTCTTACTAAAGATAGTTACAAAATATTTATCATTTCTTTACTATGAAATTTTAACTTTAAATTTTTTTTATCATTACTATAAATTTTAGCTAAATTCTCTTACTCATTTCTATATTCAAAATTTTACTTAATATAACTTCATACATATAATTATTTTTCAAATGAAATCCAAATTTTATTTGTAACAAATTTGAGAACAAATAAAATTTATTTTTTTGAAAATTGTTTATCATCACCCCTCCCCAAACTTTCAAATTTTTGTTATGATAAAGCATAGTGATAAGACATATGAGTAGGAATTGAATCGTGCATGCGAAATTTTTATATCCTAAATATGCAAGTATAACAATTAAAAATAGGAGTAAAAATAACTAGATCAAATTTTAACTTTTCATTTATAAAAGAAATTCAAAAGGCTTCTATAGTAGTGGAAGAAATAAAAGCAAAATCACGCACACTCAAATAGAAATCCACCCCTAAAATATATGGTAGTAAATTGAAAAGTTATGCATGAAATGTAAATAGTGCATTTTAATGGTGTTTTAAATCATCTTAATAGTTTCAGGAATAAGTTCTACACTAACAAACAAAGTACACTACAAATTCACTAACACATTTACTACCACAAAGACTCTAAACATTCACATCAAATAATATAAATAAACAACTTCCAAAAAGAAAACAAATTAAAGTCTCTTACCATCAATTTTGTAAAGTTCAAACTAAAATAGAACGTTAACAACTCATACAGAATAAGAAGTCCAAACATACAACATAACATAACAGTTCACAACACATACAAAATATAAATCCTAATACTCTTCTCCTTCCTCATCATCATCTTCTTCATTCTAAGCATGAGTGGGCTCGTATGGGGTAAAGTGTGGATGTAAAGGTAAAATAACAATATAATCTCCTCTGAACAATCTATGCATATAACTGTGATAATTCATCTCATATTCATTATGTCTTTGTAGATAATCCTCAATATGATCTACCATCCCTTCTATATCATGAACTCGTTCTGCAGTATAGTTGATGTTATCTTTCATTTTATTCAATAGTTCTACTTTTAGATCAGAAAATTGACCTGATGATGCCTGAGATGTGGAAGCACAAGATGTAGAAGCAGTAGAAGTACATGCACCAGAAGCTCTAAAGAATCCTCCTCTCTAGCCAAAAGGAAATGCTCAGCATATGTCTTCACATTCACACTAGAAATAGTCTTAAGAGGCTGAAGGATATCCTCCTAACTTTTATATCTTACACCAGCCCTCTCACACAATGAATGTATATGGGAAGCAAATCCCATACCTGTAATAGTAGTAGTTGTGGCAGAAATCCAAATACAATCATAAATAATCTTCTAGATATCTATCGCCTTCCCCTACTGAATACAATAATTCAATGTAGCTCCTCCTCTCGTGACCTCGCTCAGATGGTTGGTAGGGATCAACTTGGATGTTATAAAATAATGCTAAGCCTTAGAGGTGGCATTTAACTTTGATGAATAGAAGTTAACTCTTCTCTCATTAGTTATTTTCCATAATCCTCTTCCATCAGTCAAAGCAGAAATGATTTCATCCAATTCTTCCTCCGTAGAAGTATAATTTGAATAAAAACAAAATGTAGTTAGTGTTAATAGGTAAAACTTCTTTATTACCTCGAGAGTAAAATGAACCAACTTCCATCGAACCATCACAAAGTTCTCTGCTGACTCAGAGAGAATTTCATTAAACTCCCATACAACAAAAATCACAGCTACGGCCAAAAAACAGCAGAATATGTCCCAAATTTTTCTAATATTCATGTCGTATATCACTCCACCGGGCTTATCAAAGCCTCGCACCTAAATCAATTTACATGATTGTGGAGCTTGCACATATCGATCATGAGCACTTGAACTTACAAACTTGTCTGAGCCAAACGTGGATCTCCCCTTGCTTCTCTTTGGTACCATTTCTAAAAATTGCATAAAAGTTATCATAAATTAAAAGATTAAGCTAGAATCACTAAACTCAACCTCTAAAGGCTTAAAATACTAAATCCAAGTAAATTCTAAATATTTTTCTCAATGTTTCACGATGAATAGTGATTTTCAGATTTCTTCACAATGCTCCTCAAATACATGGTGAAAATAAAAAATTTTTATGTAGGGGTAGTGCTCTTACATCAAGAAGATCCAATCTAGCAATTTTGGCTTGAAATAGCTTAAAAATCACAAATTTGGAGAAGCCCTAACTTCCTAGGTCATGAACTTCGAACGAAGAAGACGACGGGGAGAAGAAAAATGACAATTTTTGGGTTTTTAAAACCTGAAACCCAATTTTCGCGAACCGGTTCCTAAGCGCGAATGATTGGTGCTTAGCCGCGAGGCACTGACATGTAAGTGCGGGGTCTCGGAGCTTACCTGTTAATTTGCTAATTTCGAGTTTTTTTGTTACATACACAATTAAGCTCATTTAATCAACCATAAGATTTTTTAATAACTATATCTTCACCTCATATTCTTCTTATCTTCAGAATCATGCTTTTGTATTAAAATAGACGCAATACAAGTTTTACAAAAAACATAAATTATTTTTACTAAAAATCAAACAAATAAATAAGTACAAACCACAAGTCTTTAATCCAAGATTCATAGATAAGATCTCTTCTTTTCTCAAACTTTATCACATTAAACAAAACACAAAATAAATACTTAAACATAACTGACTTATAACACAACAATTCATAAAACACTAAATGATAACAAACATAACTAACTCACAACATAATACGACTCAAGATCTTAATTCCATTCTCCATTGTGTGGAACAAATTCAGAACCTCCATTAGTTCCATCTGAACCATTTCGGATATAGGTTTGATAAAATGAGCGATGGTTGAAAACGCTTACTGAATCTTCTTCTATCTAGTTGTTCTTCAAAAACATCGCTTTATTTGCCTCTTTAACATGACTAGTATGACTAAACAGAATCTTTAATTGACATCCAATACGTGCTAAATGTACGTTAGTTTCATTTACTTTTGCTTCGATTAACGCCACACCAGCCTCGATCTTTGCAATCTTCTCTACTATTCCTTGAATACTATTGGCTGGAAATCGGTTATATAACTCTTGCGCACAGTCACAAATAAACTTCTTCTTGTTTGCATCCACTTTCTTCTTAATTTTACTCTCCCAAGAAGACATTTTTGTGACTTAAACTCTTCTTTTAGGGTGTTAGGATTTGGAATGGGATGAATATCTTTTGATCTGGTTCGTACTTATAGGCTTTAGGTGCTTTAGAACCGTCCTCCCATGTTCACAAACCATAAAATCATGTCCTATACAACTTCCCCACAATTAGGTCTTCTAGAAACCCATTTTTTCGTGTTTTTTCATAACTCAGGCGCCTAAGCGCCAACTGTTGATGCTTAGCCACTAGTGCTCATTTTAGCACAAGTATGATAAACGTCCAAATAATTGTTTTAACTATCCAGTTTATTAATTAAGGTCTCATTAATTTCCACTAAAATATTCAAAATACTACCACACAATTCTTACTTCAAACCAAACAAAACACACAAAACAAACTTAAAACAAAACATACCGATGACAATGGGTTGCCTCCCACAAAGCTCTTGGTTTTACGTCGTCAACCCAACATACCAAATAATTATTTTAGGTGATCCAATATTATATTTTCATCGAGTTTAAGTCGATCTACCGAGAAATAAGGTTTCAATCTATGGTCATTCCCTTTAAATATTTTCTCGGCTTTAGGATCTTTAATATCCACAGACCCAAAAGGATAAAATTTTATTACAATAAATGGGCCCAACCATCTAGACATAAGTTTCCATCAAATAATCTTAATCTGACATTTTATAGCAACATTTTATGTCTTGACTTAATGTTTTTATTTAGAATCCTATGATTATGCCACATCTTCATCTTTCATTTATATATCTTAGCACTTTCATATGATTCATTCCTTATCTCTTCAAGCTCATTTAATTACAATAATCTTTTCTCACAACATCCTTCAAAATATAATTGACCTCTTCAATAGCTCAATATTCTTTAAGCTCAAGTTCAACTGGTAAATGACAAGCTTTCCTAAAAATTACCCTATATGAGGGCACTCTTATATGAGTTTTATATGCAATCCTATAAGCCCACAAAACAAACTCTAGTTTGATTGGCCAATCATTTTTTTATTAATAGCATTTTTCCAAAATTCTTTTAATTTCACAATAGGATAATTAAACCAAACCACTTTTCTGAGGATGATAAGCAGTACCAATTTTATGGATAATATGATATTCTTTTACTAGTTTCTCCATAACTGCATTTTTAAAATGACTTCTCCCATAAGTTTTGATTACCCTTGACATTCCAAATCTACAAAATATGTTCTTTCATAAAAACATTGCAACACTTCAAGCATTACATAGAGGTAAAGCAACTGCTTCTATTCATTTAGATACACAGTTTTCTGCTATCAATATGTATAAATTTTTGAATGATGGTATAAATGGTCTCATGAAATATAATACTTAAACATTAAATAGTTTAACTTCTAACATATAATTGAGGGGCATTTCATTTGTTCTATAAATATTTCGTACACGCTGATAACGATCACAATTTTTAATATAAGCATTAACATCTTTAAAAATTATAGGCCAATAAGATCCAGATAACAAAATTTTATATGCAATTTTATCAACACCAAAATGTCCTCCAAAATCAGAATCATGATATTTTTGAATAATTTCATAAGTTTCTTCTAATGGTACACATATTTGAATAATTAAATCATTTCCTTGTTCATATAAAAATAGGTCGTCCCAAAAATATGTCTTAGCTTCAGATAAAAATTTCTTCATCCGTTGGTATGTCAAACAATAGGGTAATATGTTACTAACATTCAACATACTATGGAACGAACCACTCATTAATTGTGAATAATTTTTCATCAGGAAAAAGCTCATTAATTTCTTCATCAGAAAAGAGAGATTTTTCCTTTTTAAGCCTAGAGAGATGATCAGTAATTTGATTATCAGCACTCTTCATAACTACTATCTCAAAGTCCAATTATTGTAAAAGAAGAATCCATCATATTTGTCTTTGTTTTGCATCATTATTTTTCATTAAACATTTAATAGCAGAATGATCAGTATGCACCACATATCCAGCTCCAATTAAATATGATCTAAAGATATCAAAAGCTATAGCTCATAACTCTTTCTCAGCTTTGGTATAATTAATTTGAGCTCATTAAGAGTTCTACTAGCATAGTAGGCTGCTTTAAAAATTTTATCATGTGTTTTTCCTAAAACAACTACAATAACATAATCACTTGCATCACACATTAATTCAAAAGGTTTATCCCAGTTTGGTAAAATAATAAATGGTGCAGTAATTAATTTTTCTTTTAGCAGCTCAAAAGCTTTTAGGCATTCTTCATCGAAACTAAAAGCGTATTTTTTTTCGAATAACTAGCATAGAGGCTTAGAAAATTTTAAAAAGTTTTAAATATAACGCTTGTATAATCTTGCATATCCTAAAAACTCCTATTTTATCTTACATTAGTTGGGCAAGGTAAAATAACGATCACTTGAATTTTTGCAGGATCCACTTCCATACCTTTTTCTGAAATAAGATGTCCTAAAATAATTCCACCTTCTACCATAAATTGATATTTTTCCCAATTAATAACTAAATTTGTTTCTTCACAGCGTTTAAGAACTTTAGATAAATTTTCTAAACATGATTCAAATGAAATTCTTTACTTTAAAAAATCATCCATAAACACTTCAATTCCTTTTTCAATTAAATCACAGAAAATTATCATCATACATCTTTGAAATGTAGTAGGGGCCTTACATAAACCAAAGAGCATTCTTCTAAAAGAAAATGTGCCATAAGGACTAGTAAACATTGTTTTCTCTTAATCCTCAGGAGAAATTTGTATTTCGTGATAGCCAGTATATCCATCCAGAGAACAAAATTATTAATGCTCAACTACTCTATCCAACATTTCATCCAGAAAGGGTAGTAAAAAATGATCAGTCCTAGTGGAAAGATATAATTTTCTATAATAAATGTATATTGGCCATCATGTAACTTCTCTTGTTGGTATTAGTTCATTCTTTTCATTAACAGTTACTGATTACTCTTCCTTTCTTAGGAACACAGTGAATATGACTAACCTATGCACTATTTGAAATAGGGTAGATGATCCCAACATCTAACCACTTTAAAATTTCTTTCTTAATAACTTCTTTCATAATAGGATTTAATCTCCTTTAAGGATCAGCCTTGGGTTTTCAGTTCTTTTCTATATAGATTTTGTGCATACAAATTGAAGGATTGATTCCTTTAGTATCGGTTATGTCCATCCAAAGGCTTTCTTATATTTCTTTAAAATTTCAAGCAAACTCTCTTCTTCTTCAGTAGTTAAATTTGAGGAAATTATAACTGACGAAGTTTAGGAATCACCTAAAAAGGACTATTTTAAATGTTCAGAAAGTAATTTCAATTCAAATTTAGGAGTTTATTCAATTGATGGATAAGAGGATTCATCTTTCTTTGCCATATCCAGAACTTTAAAACTTTCTTGAACATAATTTAAATCTTCCTCATTAAAATCATCAAAATATTATGCTTTCTCTTCTTGCTCGTATTCCAATTTTTGTACTTCCGGATTTTTTTCATAATTTGCTTTAAAATGACATTCACTCAGATATCTCATTACATCCATCCTGAAACATTCATCATCTTTACCTTTTAGAAGATATTTTATTGATTTTGAAATATTAAATGTAATAGTTTGATCATCGATGCGCATAGTTAATTCCCCTTTCTACACATTTATCATTGTTCTTCCAGTAGCTAGGAATGGTCTTCCCAAAAAAATTAGGTTTCTCCTTATCTTCCTCCATATCTAGTACACTGAAATCAATAGGAATGATAATTTGATCCACTTTTACTATAACATATTTTATAACTCTTTTAGGATATTTTATCAAATGATCTTCTAAATGCAGAGTTACAGTAGTCGAGGTTATTTCTCCTAATCCCAGTCTTTTAAATATAGATAATGACATAAGGTTAATGCTTGCACCTAAATCACATAAAAATTTCCCATAAAATCTGTCTCCAATTATACATGAAATTGTGAAGCTACTAGGATTTTGAGGCTTTTTAGGAATCTTCTTTTGAATTATTGCACTGCATTCTTCACTAAGTGTAACAATCTCATTATCTTCAAACTTCCTTTTTCTGTTGAGGACACCCTTCATCAACTTCACATAGCTTGGCATTTGTTTTAAGGCGAATGTTAATTGTATATTTCTTAAAAATTTCCAAGAATTTTGAAAATTACTTATCTAAATTTTGTTATCGAAGTCACTGAGAAAATGGTTGTGGTTGCCTTTCTAAATCAATTTTTTGTGGAGAAATAGGACTTTCCAAACCTTTTGGAGCGTCCTCATTTGATTGTTCAATCTCTTCTTTCTCAAGTTCAATCTCTTTTTGAACTCTACCTTCCAACTCTCTTTCACTTGAACAGCTTTTACTTGATCTTTATTTTCATCTCTTAAAATTTTCTCTATATTACTCAAAAGTATTTATTGGGATCTATTACTTAATGAATTAGCTATTTGTCCCAATTGATTCTCAATATTTCTAATTGTAGCTCCTTGACTTTGCAATTGATCTCCCATTTTTAACACCACTTCTTCTATAAACAACTTCTTCTCCTTAAATTGTGAAGTATTATTAATGCTTGAAGGATAAGTAGGTCTATAATTATTATTCCCTTGGCTGTTCCAATTCTTCAATTGTATTGTTCACCCATTATTGATTATTACAACCAGAATTAATGTTATTCCAGTTAAAGTTTGGATGGTTCTTCCAACTTGGGACATAATAATTGGAATATGGGCTATTAGGCTTGTTTTTTACATTCAAAGTTTCTAATGATGCTTGATAATCTACCTGTTGGCCTAATGAATTTTGTTCAATCATTTAAATTGGTTGAGAAAAATTTATTCCAAATTGGTCTATTTTCCTTGAAATTGCAGCAACTTGTTTTGCTAACATTGTAAAAGCATCATATTCATGAATATTGGTTACCATTTTAGAATTTACCCTCTCAGTTATTTGTAGTCATTTCTTTAATTAAAGCATAAGCATCATTAAACTGTTTAGATATCAATGAACCAGCAACAATAGCATCGATAATAAATATAAGAGATCCAACTAATACATTATAAAACTTTGAATTATTAATCAATCTGGTATCAAATGATATGGACACTTTCTCAGGATATCTTTAAAATGTTCATGTACTTCATTAATAGTTTTCCCTTCAAATTGGCAAAAAGATGTAATATCATTTCAAAGCTTTGTAGTCTTTGATGGTGAAAAATATTTAACAAGAAACTTTTGTTATAAATCATCCCAAGTTCTGATAGATCTAGGTGCTAACAAATTTAACCACATCTTAGCTTTATCCAATAATGAGAAAGAAAAAAGTCTAAGTCTAATAGCATCATCCGAAACACCATCATATTTAAATGTAACACATAATTATAAAAAATTAGTATGATGTAAATATGGATCCTCAGTTGGCACTCCCCCAAATAGATTATTAGATACCAGTTGGATAATATCTAGTTTAAGTTAAAATAAATTAGCAACTACAAGAGGATTTTTAATACTGCCATAAAATTCATCTACTGTAGGGTCAGTAAATGATCTTAAAAGTACAAATTCTTGATGGATTTCACCATTTTGATTAATTTGATTTGCCATTTGCTTTAATGTTTTTATCTGTCTTTATTTTTAAGTTTTTTGATTTTTCATATAGTTTTTTCTAATTCAGAATTGTAAGGTACTATCGGCATATTTTTAGGTTGAGTGTTGTATTTTAAAAAGGGGTCGCTATAAAAATTGTCGGCGAATTTTAGATTTTAGATTTAATTTAAATATATATAGTTTTAGAAAGGAACATTTGATTTTGAAAACATCTTTAAGTTTGAAAATTTAAAGATATGAAATCAAACCGATCTCACATCCCAAATAGTTTATATAAACGAGCACCGCATCACAAACCGTATATCTATTCCGAAGAATAGACACACTGCTTGATGATGGGGCTCGATTAATTAAACTAGAAGATTTGTGACATCCGTTTGATCTGCGAACTAATTTTATAAGCCGACAAGTTCCCCTGCTTAATACAAATGAATTAAACAGGGTTTATATTACCTGGGTTCTTAAAGTTCCCTATAAGGGCAAGCCCCTATAGTTAATTACATCTTAAATGACGGGAATCATTTAAGAAAACTCTTGATAATGATCAGTGGTTTTGCTCTCAAGAATTTCAAAGTTTAAGGTTTTCAAAGGATTGAATTTTGGAGATTTCAATAGGGAATGGATCAAATTTGGAACAGTTTATTTTAGGAGTCCAAAGGAAGAGAAGTAGGAGAAGTTGAGGATCCAAGAAGAATCTTGGCAACTTCCCAAACTAACCTATTGTTTAGCTTCAATTTAAGAGTATGTTTAATGTTGTAATCCTGCCAATTTTGTTTATTTAGGTCTTATATTTGTATGAAATAATCACACAAATAGCCTCGAAGATGTGAGGGTTTATGTCGTATCAAACGACTATCTCGGAGTCCTAAGACCGATTAGGGCTTAATTTACATGACATGACCATGCAAATGCCTAACGAAGAGTTGAGGATTTATATTGCACTAGGTAAACTACCTCGAAGTTCTATGGCTTGGTTATTTAATTCTAAGAAAGGTTTTGTTGAAGTAGATTCCAGTTTTGCTGATGACGATGGCTGTGCTGCCCACCATGTTTCGAGCTCCTTGTTGTTGCACAGGTTTAGTTTTAGAAGTCATAAATTAGGAGATGAGAGAAGTGTTTTGGTTTAGAAAAAATCTTAAAATCCAAATGTTTTTAATATTTTAATTAAAAAAAATCTTAAAGTTGTTTAAACAGAACCGATTAAGATCCCACGGTTTCGTCATCCTGGCACTGTTATTTTCGTCGAATTCACTTAGTGCAGGTGAATTTTCTAAACTCAACTGAATGAGTTCCACACCTTCATTTAGACCGTGGGAAATACCGTTGGCAACACGTGGGTTACATCATCTGAGGTATTCCCGATCATTCAACGAGACATTTTAATTTAGTTGCAATTGTAGTTTCCTTGTTCTGTTTGTGATTACATTTTGAGTTGTTTTATATTTTTGAATGTTGTGGCGGTGAATTTTATCTTATGGTGATTTTTAATTTAGTTTTAGTTTCAGTTTAGGGACTATCCTAAAGGTTTTGGTTTTCATGCAACAGTCTTATTTAACATGCAAGAAAAGTGGTACAGTGCATGTAAGTAAATTGCAACAAAGTAAATTGCAATAAAATAAAAGCGTACCTGGAGGGTCTTCCCGACATCCCAAGCTGTACTTAAAACACATGTTAGATCACTTAAATATTTCAACAGATACCTAGGTAAAGCTAAGGGAAGGGTTTTGGTTTTCTACCAAATTCCTAATCCTATAACTAGTCATCACCTATGACATCTAGGTTCTTGGTTTGGTTTAAGGATGATTTTCTTCATCAAAGAACAATTAAATTCAGTTGTTCTTCTAAAACATCCCGTCATATTGAGGAAGTGCTTAGGACAAGTCCTAAACATCTTTTTAATATTTCTGGGATTTGTTTTGAGTCCAAGTAAATTTAGTTGCACAGGTGAATTAATCATCCAAAAGTTTAGTTAAACTTTGTCTCTTGCTCAGTGAACCTAGGTATTTGATTACCTGATGATTGAAGTGACATCTCACTTAATACTCTATTTAAGAGTTATAATAATTAAAGCCTTTAAGGGCAAGTTGGTTTATCGAGAATTTTACTCATTCTTAACTTAAAGTTTAAGTTCATGGTTTAAAGTGTTTTAATTTAATTATGAGGTTTTAATTAATAATTTTAAGTTTGGAATAGTGTTTAAATTATTTTAGATTTAATTTAAATCTTTACATTTTCAATTGTCTTGGTATTTCAGATTGATGTTCATGTTTTAAATTTACTTAGATAGAAAGAGATGTTAAAATTATTGATACGTTTTGATTTAACTCTTAATGATTTCATTTAGGTTTGTTGTTAAATGATTTTAATTTAATTTTAATTTAATTTTAATTTAATTTTATTTAATTTTAATTTAATTTAATTTTAATTAAATTTAAATTTAATTTTAGTTTCAATATTTTAAATTTAATTTAATTTAATTATTAAGGTGACTTATTTAGGGATTTTTGAATTAAAAAATAAATATCATCTTAATAATATCCCTATTTTAATAATCCAAAATTTAAATATAATCTTTCCAAAATTTAAATTATTTAATTAATTAAAGTTTCATTTTGATATTTTCAAAGTGTTTAATGGGTTTCTACCCCTTAATTTCCCTAAGTTTCAATCATCCAAGAGAAAGTTAAAATCAAATATTTTACCCCCCATTTTGATTAAACCTAAAGTTTTAATTAAGGGTTAAAATTTTTAATTACCTTTATGCCCTTTTAAGCTTTTTTATTTTATAACTCACTAAATTGAGCTCAAATGAATTTGAAATTTTTATGTCACCTCACTCACATGTCAATTAAGACATTAGAGGAGAAAATGTGATTTTTCTGAATTTAATTTATTTATATAATTAATTTTAGTAGAAAATAGGTATTTTCAAGGAAAATTCAACAACATGACCAAGGAAAGGTTTCTGTCCTTAAGAAAATTATGGGTGTTCCTAATGACCAGATGACCACTTAGACCAAATTTTGTGATTTTTTGAATTATATTTTATTTATTATAATTATTTTGAGTTTTAGAGTATTAATTAATTTTAAAATAAAATAAAAGTTGAAAAATAGATTTTATATTTTTCTTAAATTTTTCTAACATCAAGGAGTCCAGAGAAACAAATTTTATAATTTTCTGATTTTTCTTTGATTTATTATAATTATTTTAGTGAAAAAGGTTAAAAATTCATTTTTTAATATTAAAAATTACATTAAGTCTTTTAAATTCAATATCTTATCCTAGGGACTTAGAAAAGATATTTGGTTTGTTCCTAAGTGATTAGGAGTCAAAATGTGACATTTTTATGATTTTTAATATTTTTATGATTATTATTATTATTTTTAATTATTAAAATTTTAAAATATTGTGAAAAATCAACTTTTTTAGACAATTCCAATTTTAATTTTCCTGAACTCCCCTGATATCAGAGAAGCTCCAAAACCATTTTTGTGAATTTTTGAAAAGCATTTTTGGAGTTATGAATTTTTAAAATTTCATTTTGCTTATGAGGCTTAATCAATCCATTTGGCGGGGTTAATCAAGTCCAATTGATTTCAAAATTTTATGTAAGGTTCCTCTGACCCTAAAGGGTATTAAAGAATTGTTTTCAAGTCAATTTGATGTGTGGTTAACCCTAATTAATTCAAATTCAATTTTAGGGGTTTAGGCCAATTAAGGTTGTTATGAATGAATTAACTCAAAATATATTTTTCATAGGGTACCCTAGTCCTAAGAAACATCACCAAATTTTCCTAGAATTTATTTTACAACATGCTAATTATTGGAATTAAAATACCTAAAATAGTGACATGAACTTGAAAAATCAATAACTTTTCACAGAGGTGGCCTCTGACCTTGAAAAATTCAGGGAATGTTCCCAAGATCAGAGGCTTCAAAAGTCCTATGGTCTCATGTCATGGTGAATTATCGATGGAAATGGAGAATCAAAACATTGAAAACAGTAAATAAGTTATTAAAGATAAAATACTCATCTAATTAACTTGATTTCTTTTCCACGTTATTCTCCACTGTTCACTGAGCAAGAGGGAATTTTTATTTTATTTTTGTGATTTTTCTATGCAAAGATATGAATTTTCTATGTTATGGGTATTTAATTAATTGAGAAAATAGGGATTTATCTACTTATCCACGCGGCGCCGCGTCAACCTCGGCAGCTTCAAAGCCCCTACGTGTCACGCTCCCATTCGACACCGCCACTTGAGTCAGCAGCCACGCATCCCGCGATTCACGTACCATTGCGCCGTCCGACTTGATCTCGACCGTCTGCTTGATACACGCTCGATCCAATGGCTGCTGGTCATCGTCTACGATTGGTGTGCACCCGTGACCGTCCACACTAAAACCTTAAGATCTCACTCGATTCTCAATGGATTTTTTTGTTCTTATGCTCTATGGATTCATCTTGAAGAGATGAACACATCCATATAGTTTATAGGCTATGAAATTAACCCAAACAAAATGGAGAATTGCTGGAAGCTCGGGGGGAAGAATGAGTTCATACCTTTGCTCAGAGAAGTGAAGCTTCGATCTGAGAGTTGTGTCACCTTCGATTGAGTCCAGGCAAGCTCCAGATGAAGTCTTTGGCTCTGGGGAATTGTCTAGGTATGAAAGTGACCAAGGCCAATCACAAAGCTTGGAGGCTGGAAGCAATGGCTGGCCTGGTGAGGGGGCTTTTGCTAGGGAACTTCTCCTCTTGGTCTAGTGAAGGTGTAGGATCAATCAATTTGGGGATTGGCTCACTGTGGTGAAGTGTCCTATTTTTTGGGTGGATTTTCAACTCAGAAATTGAGCTCACAGAGAGGGTTTTAGGGCTGGATTTCATTGGGGATCAAGTTTTCTATGTCTAGAGAGGGGTCTGGAGTGATTTTGGCAGAGTTTTGGTAAGGTTTGGTTCAACTCCTCCTTTGGCCGAGAGGTGGTGGTGTTTAAATAGAGGTGGCTGGAGGGCTTCCCAGGGGTAAGTGGAGGCTGGAATCAGCTGCTCAGGGGAGGAGAAGAACAGCCATGGTGTCCATTTGGGTTGGGACAGCTCAGCCAGGGAGAATTAAAAATTTTGGCTCACATGGAGCTCTCGGCCATGGTGTTTTCCGGCGACCCGGTGGTCGGCCGGCCGTGCATTGGTCACCATCTTGACCAGCTGAGGTCGTAGTCGGGTTTGGTGCAAGCAATTGGCTATTGCCATGTGTAAGGAGGTTTGATTAAAATGGCATGGGGTAAGGGTCATTTTGGCTTAATTTGGTCCAATGCATGGATTAAGCTAGGCGCACCTCCCCAAGGCTGGTTTGGGTTGAAGAGAAAGCCATTTGAATCAGCTTGATTAGTGGGGTCAAGTCACAATCTAAGTACAATTAGGCTTAAGCATGAGTTAGGGGAGACATGGGAATGGTTAATGACTCTTAAGGAGTGCTTAAAGGCCTTCCTCCTTTTTCCACTTATGGGGTGTTGACAATCCTAAGATTCTCATGGCTCTCATGTGGCTTGTGCATGGCTCCAAGGCTTGCTCATGGCTTAAGAATGCCTTGGCTCACTTGCATGAGAAAGTGATTTTGGGAGTTTTGAAATTTAGGAGTATTTTGGCATGATGCTTGATTTAGATTTATTTGATGATGGAATTTGAACTTAGGGAATGATTTTGATTAAATGGATGACAAATGAAAATGTCATATGGGCTTTAGAATCAATTTTGGGCTTTTGAAATTGTCTTGGGATGGGCTTTTAAAGTGGTTAAAGGATGTGGGCTTTTGGATTTTAAAATGGGTTTTTGGATGAAAATTTTGTTAAGGACCATGTCAAATAAATGTTACAATTGGTTTAGGTATGTGTCATGAGTGATTTGGAACAAATTTGAAGTGATTTTGGATTGGATTGGGTTTAGTTTAGGCTTTTTTGGTAAAGGGGCCAAGGTGGGCCAAATTAGGCTAACTTGGGCTAAGGTTGAGCTAAAGTTGGATTTGATGTAAAATTAATGTTGAGAAATGTTCATGGGAGTGTCACAAAAAGTTTTCAACTTTGGTTGGGCTTTGATTTTGGGATTTGGGCCCATTTGGGTTAGGTTTGGGCTTAGGTCAATTTAAGGGATTTTGGTTTTGGGTTAGGTTTGGGTGGAGTTTAGGTCCAAATTTTTGGCAAATCAAGTTAGTGTTTTGTTTATGGGGATTTTAGGAAGGCCTTAGAAAAGACTTGGGGCCAATTGGAGTTGAATTGGGTTGGTTTGAGCTAGGTTTCAGTCATGGGCTAAAATTGAGCCTTAGGCCTCAAATTGAAATTGGGCTCAAATGTCGATCAATTTGGACTTAGATTTGGTCTAAATTGATGTTGGGGATATTTAATTGAATTTTATAATTGAATTGGACCAGAATTGGGATCAATTGGGGTGGTTTGGTTTGACATTGGGTTCACTTGGGTTTAAAATGGGTCAAATTGGGGGTTTTGATAAAAGTGGGGTAAAATGGCAAAATTGGCCCATAGTGTAGTTGAACAAAATGACATTGGGAATATTTGGGATTTTTTGAAATTTTTTGGAAATTTTCTGAATTTTTGGATTTTTGGGCTATAAAGGACATTTTGGGTATTTGGAAGGTATTGGGGGGTACTTTTGGAATTTTTGGTATTTTTGGCTATGGATGATCAATTTGAGTGGGGAGAAATTTTTAGGACTGATTTTGAGGAATTTGGATAATTTAGGTAATTTTGCAAATTTTGGGTAGCTCCAAGGGCATTTGGTAGGTTTGGTGGGTCAGGGGCCCCGGGGGTCAAAAATTGAATTTTTGAAAAATGAAGATTGATCAAATTTGAGTAAAATGAAATCACTTTAGTTGAGCCATGAAGCCACATTAATCCCATATAAGCCATGAGAGGACTCATTTGGGGGCATTCACTATGTTGTTCCTAACCCTCTTAGCCAGGGGCTTAGGGGTTAAGGACCATCCATATGAATTTCCTACATGAGTTAGGAAGTCAAGTTGGGGGAGAGTGTGGTTTTAGGACTTGGAATGTGTGTGAGAGTGTAGTGTATGTGCAAGTCAACCCTCACCAGACCAGGCCATCCAGGGTAATCCTAAGGCCAAAAAGTCATATAGGGAACTCATCCTTTAAACCTCCACATTTGTTTTAAACCCTCTAGGTGATTAAGGGTCTACAATCAAGCCTATGGGGTTTGCAGGGAGTCAAGAGGTGTTTGAATTTCTAAAGGGTGGGTTCCACTTCTAGTCCTCTAAGATTAGTCGAAGGAAAAGCCTATGGCTAGATCCTAAGTACTAAGGAGTGAGAAAAGAAGAGACCTCATCAAAAATGAGGTCAATAGGTACAAGTCCTTCAGAACCCGAACTATGCATATAATATTATAAATCACAATAAAATAACATAAACAAAAACTATAGAATAATTTTTTAAAATAAATCTAACAAGTTCAAGTAAGAATTTAAAAAGTAAAAATTAGGTTTTCTGAAAAATTTTCTTAAAATTCTTAAAATATTGTTTTAACAATTTTTCTTTTATTTTCCCTGGTAACTGCGCCAAAAACTTGATTCAAAATAATTATGCTTACGTTTTATATATGAATTGATACTTCTCTTTTATGATATCTCTTTCTTTGTAATGATGCCAAAAACATGATGCCAATGTAAATAAGAGTCTTAATTGATATTAAGAAATGGGATACTACACAAGTATACTTATCGTTATCTAGTAATATAGGACTTTCTGATTAAGCCCTGAGGTATCGAACCCACAGGGAGAATGTGAATTAGTTTTAACAAAGACAACAAATAAATTTTTTTTACTTTTTAAAAAAGATCTTACTCAAACTAAAGACAATATTCTTGGAAGGAAAGTTTAATTATATTTATTAATTTTATAATTAGAAATGAAAGCAAAAAAACTACTTTAACTAGATTTTTGTAAGATGAAAGCAAAATCTATAAATAATGTAGGTTAATATAGTGTTTTAGTAACCTTGAAGACGAGCTAGGCAGGAAGATACTAGCTCTCACTCTAGATTTTCCTCTTCTCTCTCCAATTTGGGCTGACATCACGTATCAAAACATAAAACAATAAATCGAATTGGTGGTTTTAATCTATCACTCTAAATTCCTCTAATTCTACACCCATCAAAGTATATCTCTCTATTTATTTGCACTCAACCATATGGATTACATTCTCACTCATATAATCTCAAGTGATTCTTTTCAATTGTTGATTGAGACAATATCATATCGGTTCTTACATTTTCTCACAACATATATTAACGTCTTAACTGACCAAATCAAGAATTAAATGAAGTGCAAGGTTTTGAATCATCATAACTTCTTCCAACATTGATTTCCTATATTTCACACAATCTCCATTCACAACTTAATTATTTCATCATTTTATTGAAAAAAATAAGGAAAACTATTCAAATTTCATGGAAAAAATACAATCACAACTTCGTTTAAAAGTAGAAATCATAGTGAAAATACATGAGATCTTAATTAAAATCAAAATATAATAATAAAGATAAAGACTTATCTGAAAATCATCTCCACCAGACTCTTGAATTTCCGTTGAAGACTTTGCTTTTCCTTACAATTCTTCTTAGAGGTGTGCACCTAACACTAAGCATTCCAAATCTCACATCTGATCCTAATACAAACTATAGAAATGGTGAAGTGGAGTGGTGTGTTACTAAAAACTCTCTTACATAATAAACATATCATACACACTCTCCATCAACAACCACATTTTTTATTTTGAAGTTTTCTTTTTATAATTATCCAATAAGTGTCTTTGTATTTAATTTTGGTGCTAATAGAAAGTTATCCATGTTTGTACCAAGAGATGCCCCAAACATCTCATGAAAATGACGTCAAACTTTAAATAACTCCTCTTTTGTAACAATTGTGCGTAAGCGAGAGGTCTCGGCACTTAGCCGCAAGTCTTCTGGCTTGTAAGCTCCAGATCTGGGTGCATATCCATGGGGCTCCGGTGCTTAAGCGCAGGTCCAGGCGCTTAGCCACTACAGACGATTTTGCACCTTTCTTCATGTTTGCTTCAAATTTGGTTCTTCTTCACTCCTTCCTTTGCAGTCATTCGTTTAATTATACATGTAAGAAAAATACACAACTTACCTTCTATTAAAGTGCAATATCATCAAAAATAGGTATAAAATATGTATTAAAATACTATATATTTTAAATGTATCAGGTATCTACCTGCCTCGAACATAGGCGACTCCTTGGTTGATTCCATGAAGATATGCATAAATTCTTTCACCAAAAGAACAACTACTAGAGTAGTAGTGTAATGAAACATTTACCAACATTTTTGCACAATAATCTCTTCCATTAAAGTACTTGGAGTGCTCAATCCTTGATTCACGAAGCCTCTTTTTTTATTAGTCTCTTCTTCACTAGAACTTTATCTTAAAGTTTCTGCGCATCAAAACTGATGAAATTTCTTCTACTGAAAATTCCATACATTCAAGTTCTTTTACAATTAGAAGCAATGCAATTCTATAATGGTGAATCTCCTATCATTTTACTATCTAAATTCACTTTAAAAACACTTGAGGGAGTTACTAGGATGAAAAATCCATCCAAAACTGCCAAAAAATTACCTTAGAAGCTTTCAAACCGTCATCATAACAACGACGTCATTGACGCTGAAATTGGGCGTCATCGACGCCCATGCTTAGTTAAATGGCGTCGACGATGCCCATCTTGGTGCCATCAAAGACATAACAAAATCATGCACTATTTCAATTTAGGCCAAATGAATTCCAATTCTTCTATAAAATCTAATAATTTTCTTGATTTATGACATATAAGAATTTGTAGGACTCCAAAGTAATATTAACTCATAATATTATCAACAATGATAACTAAAACAAAACAAAATAACAAAAATAACTATGAGTTGCCTCCCACAAAGTACAAGGTTTAATGTCGTCAACCCGACATATCCAATTTTTACTCTTGATGACTCAACATTAAAACTTCTTTATATTGTGTTCTATGCTCCTTAAAATAAGGTTTCAATCTATGCCCATTAACTTCAAATATATTTTTAATTTTATGATCTTCAATATCAACTGCTCTATATTGATAGACTTTAATAATAGTCAATGATCCTAACCACCTAGACTTCAATTTTCCTGGAAATAATCTCAATCTTGTATTATATAAAAATACTTCTTATCCAGGTTAAAATTTATCTTTTAATATCTTCCGATCATGTCATATTTTTATTTTATCTTTATAAATTTTAGCATTATCATAAGATTCATTTCTGATCTCTTCAAGTTCATTAAGTAGCAACATTCTTTTCTCACCAGCATCCCTTAAAATGAAAATAAATTTCTTAATAACCCAATATGCTTTTATGTTCCAATTCTAATGGCAAGTGACAGGTCTTTCAAAAAATTAATCTATATGGGGACATTTCTATAAGAGTTTTATAAGTCATGTAATATGCCCTAATGTAGTATCTAATCTAGCAGACCAATCTAATTTGTTGGGATTTACAATTTTATCCAAAATTTATTTAATTTCATAATTTAGTACTTCTGCTAGATTGCTAGTCTGGGGATGATAAACAGTTGAGAATCAATATATAATATTAGTTTCAAACCAATTTCTCAATTCTTTTATTCCTAAAAAGGGGTCTTCAATCATTAATGATCACTCTCGGCATTCCATCTCTTGTAAAAATATTTTTCATTAAAATTTTTGAAACACTTAGAGCAACATATTTAGGTAAAGCTATTACTTCAATCCATTTTGATACATAGTCTACAACAACAACAACAACAACAACAACAACAACAAAGCCTTAATCCCACTAAGTGGGGTCGGCTACATGAATCCTTTTTCTCCATTGCATCCTATTTAGTGTTAAATTTTCGTTTAATTCTAATAAATTAAGATCATTTTTTATGCAATAAGCCCAAGTTTTCCTAGGTCTGTCTCTGCCTGTCTTAACATAAGTTGTATTTAAAACATCTACTCTCCTAATCGGATCATCAGGTGGTCGACGTTTAAAGTGGCCAAACCATCTAAGGCGACTCTGTAATTTTATCCGTCATTGGTGCAACTCCAACCCTTTTACGGATATATTCATTTCGCATTTTTTCTCTAAGTGTAAAGCCACTCATCCATCTAATCATTCTCATCTCGGCAACACTTAACTTAACATTATGCTTCTTATTTAAAGGCCAACATTCAGCACCATAGAGCATTGAAGGTCTCACCACCATCTTATAAAATTTTCCTTTCGATCTAAGCGGTACTTTTCTATCACACAATAAGGCCGGACGCATTCCTCCACTTCAACCATCCAACTCTGAATTCTACTATTAACATCCTCATCTATATCACCATCGCTTTGAACAATGGACCCGAGATATCTAAATCGTTCACACCTTTTAATAATTTGATCACCCAAAGTTACACTCGTCGTCACTAGACCTACTATTACTAAAATTACATTTCATGTATTCAGTTTTAGTTCTACTCAAACGAAGACCTTTAGATTCCAATGTAGACCTCCATAATTCAAGTTTTTCCTGGACTTTTTCTCTTGTCTTATCTACAAGGAGGATATCATCAGCAAAAAGCATACACCAAGGTACATCCTCCTGTAAATGCCTAGTAAGACCATCCATAAATAAAGCAAAAAGATATGGGCTTAAAGCCGATCCTTGATGTAAACCAACAGAAATAGTGAAATACTTGGTCAATCCTCCTTCAGTTAGAACACATGTAACAGCTCTAGCATACATATCTTTAATGACTTGAATATAAGTCATATCAACACCTTTCTTCTCAAGGACTCTCCAAAGAACATCTCTAGGAACCTTACCATAAGCTTTTTCTAAATCAATAAAAATCAAATGTAGATCCTCCTTATTATCTCTCGTACTTCTCCATCAAACCTCTCAATAAATGTATAGCTTCCATGGTAGACTCGCTCGGCATAAATCCAAATTGATTATGAGAAATCTTCGTAATACGTCTTAACGTATGTTCAATTACCCTCTCCCATAATTTTAAAGTATGACACATCAATTTAATTCCTCTATAATTTGCACACTCTTGTGCATCTCCTTTATTCTTAAAAATGGGGACCAAAATGCTCTTTCTCCACTCCTCATGCATCCTTTTAGTTTTTAAAATAATATTAAAATATTTAGTAAGCCAGGAAACCCCCAAATCACCTAAACATTTCCACACTTCAATTAGGATATCATCAGGTCCTACAGACTTTCCCCCCTTGGTTTTCTTTAAAGCCTCATCAACTTTTTTTTTACTAATGTGACGGTAAAATCGAAAAGTTTTATTATTATTAATGATATTAAGATCACTAAGGTCAATCATACTTTCAGCATCATCATTAAAAAGTTTATCAAAATAACTCACCCACCTATGTTGAATATCTTTTTCTAAGAAAAGCACTTTTTAATTTTCATCTTTAATACACTTTACTTGAGTTAAATCTTTACTTTTCTTTTCTCTTTGTTTGGCTAGTTTATACATATATTTTTCACCTTCCTTAGTATCTAACATGTTATAAAGATCACAAAAAGCAGAATTTTTAGCGTCACAGATTATTCTTTTACACTCTCTGCGGACCGTTTTATATTTTTCCCAGTTCTCTACGCTTTTACATTTAAACCAATTTTTGTAACATAACTTCTTATATTTTATCTTTTCTTGCACATTATTATTCCACCACCAACTATTTTTATTTATAGAAACTTTTTCTTTTGATTCTCCAAGTACATCTTTAGCCACTTGTTTAATAGTATTAGTTAATTTTTCCCACATAACATTCACGTCTTCATGAACATCCCAAATTTTTAAATCTTCAATTTTACTTATAAAAATAATTTTATTTTTGTCTTTTAGGTGCCCCATCTTATTATACGATGTTGAATCCTAGTATTCTTTATTTTACAACTCTTCATCTTAAAATCGAGAACTAATAATCGATGTTGGGTACTTAATTGCTCACTTGGAATAACCTTACAATCCTTACAATCTCGACGATCTCTTCTTCTCATAAGAAAATAATCAATTTGTGTTTTATTAGATCCATTCTTATAAGTAATAAGATGCTCATCTCTTTTCTTGAATAAAGTATTAGTAATAATCATATCATACGCTAAAGCAAAATCTAAAATGGCTCTACCTTCTTCATTAATCGCTCCATAACCCTAGCCACCATGAATATTTCTGAAATCTTCTACCACTCTACCGACATGTCCATTTAAATCTCCTCCAATAAAAATTTTTTCTTCAAAGGGTATCAAGTGTATTAAGTCTTCTAAATCATTCCAGAATTTACCTTTAGAGCCTATATCTAAACCAACTTGAGGAGCATAAGCACTTATAATATTAAAAATCTTAGTATCAATAATAATCTTAAGTCCTATAATTCTATCTCCAACACTATTAATTTTGACAACATTATCTTTCAAACTCTTATCTATAATTACACCTACACCATTTCTAGTACGACTCTTACCGTAATACCATAGTTTAAAACCTAAGTTATCAATCTCCTTAGCTTTTCCTCCAACCCATTTAGTTTCTTGAATACATAGGATATTTATCTTTCTATGGATCATAATATCAACCAATTCCATTAGTTTACCATTGAGAGTACCTATATTCTAGGATCCTATCCTAATACTAGTATCATGGACTAACTTCTTTCCCGCACTCCTCCGTAATGTGGGAACCCTTGCTTACTTGACACTACACCCGGGCGCCGGTGTAGCGGCCCTTGCACACTTTCCACTGTATTCAGGCCATATAGCGCGTCACTTCCAGGGGACGCCCTAACACTTACACAATGATCAAAAGGATTCAAGTCATGATTTTTTTTCGACAAGTTTTACGCTGGCTGTCTACAACAATTAATATATTTAAATTTCAAAATGAATGAATAAATGGTCCCATAAATCCTAATCCTCATACATTAAAAATTTCAACTTCTTATGTATAATTCAAAGGCATCTCATTTCTTCTAGAAATATTTACTACTTGTTGACTTCGATCACATGTTTTAATATATCATTAACTCCTCTAAAAGAGTAGGCCAATAAAATTTATATTGTAAAATTATGTGCAATTCTATAAGTTCAAAAATGTCCTCCACAGTCATAATCATGACATCTTTGAATAATTTATTCAGTTTCTTTATACGACACACATCTCCTAATAACTTGATCTTTACATAATTTATATAAATATGGTTCATCCCAAATGTAAAATTTAGCATCATAAATAAATTTCATCTACTTTTGCTTTGTAATTCAGATGGTAAAAAATCACTCACAATATAATTTACAATGTCTCCATACCATGGTTCTCAATTTCAAGGCAGTGATTAATTTTTCATTTAATAATTCAAAGATCTTTATGCATTCTTCATTAAAATCAAATATCATGTCCCTTTATAAAAGTTGACAGAGAGTCTAAATAATTTTGAAAACTCTTTTATATAATGCTTGTAGAAACTAGCATGCCCTAAAAGACTTCTAACCACTTTCACTATTGTAGGAGGTGGTAGTTTTGCAATAATTTGAATTTTTGTCGAATCTACTTCCATGCCATTTTCAGATACTTTATGCCCAAGTATGGTTCTACCTGCAACGATAAATTATCATTTCTCCCAATTTAAAACTAAATTTATTTTTTCACATAATTCCAAAACTTTTTCTAAATGATTTAAACATGATTCGAACGAAGTTCCAGACTCTAAAATGTCATCCATAAACACATCAATTCCAATTTCAATTAAATTACAAAAAAATTGACATCATAAATATTTAAAAAGTTACATGTGCATTATATAATCCAAAGGGCATTTTTCGAAAAGAAAATGTTGACTAGTACTTTTCTTGATCCTTAGGAGCAATTGGAATTTGATCATAGCTAGTACATCCTTTAAAAAAACTAATATTTGTGCTAGTTAATCTATCCAACATTTGGTCTAGAAAATGTAAAGGAATGTGATATTCCTTTTTCTATAGTTAATACAAATTCTTCACACATTGGCTTATCTTATTGGCAATAATTCATTTTTCTCATTTACATCTACTATCACTCCCCCTTTCAAGGACTGATTCTTTTAATATCAGTTAAAGTCCATCCAAAGGATTTATTTGTATCTTTATGAAGTAGTGTGTCTTTCTTATCCAGGTTAAAATTTATTTTTAGATATCTTTCGATCATGTCATATTTTTATTTTATCTTTATAAATTTTAGCATTATCATAAGATTCATTTATTATCTCTTCAAGTTCATTAAGTTGCCACAATCTTTTCTCACCAACATCCTTTAAAATGAAATTAAATTTCTTAATAGCCCAATATGCTTTTATGTTCAAATTCTAATGGCAAGTGACAGGTCTTTCAAAAAATTAATCTATATGGGGACATTTCTATAAGAGTTTTATAAGCCTTGTTATATGCCCATAATGTAGTATCTAATCTAGCAGACCAATCTAATTTGTTGGGATTTACAATTTTATCCAAAATTAATTTAATTTCATAATTTAGTGCTTCTGCTAGATTACTATTCTAGGGATGATAAACAGTTGAGAATCAATATATAATATTAGTTTCAAACCAATTTATCAATTCTTTTATTCCTAAAATGGGGTCTTCCATCATTAATGATCACTCTCGGCATTCCATCTCTTGTAAAAATATTTTTCATTAAAATTTTTGAAACACTCAGAGCAACACATTTAGGAAAAGTTATTACTTTAATCTATTTTGATACATAGTCTACAACAAGTAATATATTTAAATTTCCAAATGAAGGAATAAATGGTCCCATAAATCCTAATCCCCATACATTAAAAATTTCAACTTCTTATGTATAATTCAAAGGCATCTCATTTCTTCTAAAAATATTTACTACTTGTTGACTTCGATCACATGTTTTAATATATCATTAACTCCCCTAAAAGAGTGGGACAATAAAATTTATATTGTAAAATTTTATGTGCAATTCTATCAGTTCCAAAATGTCCTCCACAGTCATAATCCTGACATCTTTGAATAATTTATTCAGTTCTTCATACGACACACATATCCTAATAACTAGATCCTTACATAGTTTGTATAAATATGGTTCATCCCAAAAGTAAAATTTAGCATCATAAATAAATTTCATCTATTGTTGCTTTGTAATTCAGATGGTAAAAAATCACTCACAATATAATTTACAATGTCTCCATACCATGGTTCTCAATTTCAAGGCAGTGATTAATTTTTCATTTAATAATTCAAAGATCTTTAAGCATTCTTCATTAAAATCAAATATCATGTCCTTTTATAAAAGTTGACAGAGAGTCTAAATAATTTTGAAAACTCTTTTATATAATGCCTGTAGAAACTAGCATGCCCTAAAAGACTTCTAACCACTTTCACTATTATAGGAGGTGGTAGTTTTGCAATAATTTAAATTTTTGTCGGATCTACTTCCATGCTATTTTCAGATATTTTATGCTCAAGTATAATTCCTCCTGCAACGATTAATTAAAATTTCTTCCAATTTAAAACTAAATTTATTTTTTCACATAATTCCAAAACTTTTTCTAAATGATTTAAACATGATTCAAACGAAGTTCCAGACACTAAAAAGTCATCAATAAACACATCAATTCCAATTTCAATTAAATTACAAAAAATTGACATCATAAATATTTAAAAAGTTACATGTGCATTATATAATCCAAAGGGCATTTTTTGAAAAGAAAATTTTGACTAGTACTTTTCTTGATCCTTAGGAGCAATTGGAATTTGATCATAACTAGTATATCCTTTCAAAAAAATAATATTTGTGCTAGTTAATCTATCCAACATTTGGTCTAGAAAATGTAAAGGAAAGTGATCTTCCTTTTTCTATAGTTAATACAGATTCGTCACACAGTGGCTTATCTTATTGGTAATAATTCATTTTTCTCATTTACATCTACTATCACTCCCCCTTTCAAGGACTGATTCTTTTAATATCAGTTAAAGTCCATCCAAAGGATTTATTTGTATCTTTATAAAGTCTACACTAGTCTTTTCTCTTGTGATTCATTTAATTCAGAGGATATAATAATAGTTAATGTAGATAAATCACCCAAAAAAGGCATATTTTGAATGTGTTGGAGGTATTTTCATTTCCACTTCAGGCAATTTTTTAATTAATGGATCCAAATTATTATTATTATTTTCTGTAATATCCAATATTTCAAATCTTTCATGAACATTATCTAACTTTTCATTTTTTATCTCAACATTTTTAATTTTCCTTCTCATCTTGCATCGAAGCAATTGCATTTCTTTATTTTAGGAAAATTATTCCCTACCATGAAAATCAGTAAAGTAACAAAGGAGTCTGATATCTGGAATTATTGTATTCAAACAAGAAAGCCTATATATGTGGGTTCTATAATTGTAAAATCTATCTTGGGCTTGAATGTGTATAGATCTACTTATGGGCTGGGGCATCTTCAACTATATTCCTACTTTGTAGTTAGTCACAAGTGTCATGTGAAAATTATAAAAAGTGCTTTTACCTTTGAAGACCAAGAAAGCAATTGATAATTTTAAGCGCATAGGAAATTGGGAGGAAAATGATATGAACATTCTAATGTATCAACCTTCTCAAAATTCATCAGCTTTATGGCTCTGCTTTCCTGATAGTTCACACGTTATTTTGAAACAGATCAAGAAATTGGAGAAAGAGGTTCAAAATATTATAAATGCAATTAAAAATAGTTTAGAATTATTTGATCATCTGGATTGGAGTCTGAAGAAGCATTTTAATCTTATAGGATGCATTGAAGAAGGTATGATACGCATGTTTAAGAAAAAATGCCTGAATTGAAGAAGATTCGACCGATGAATTTCCGTTCCGAACTTTTTAAAACCTATATGTGGATCAACAATCAATGTGAGACATTAAAGGAAAAGATAGTACTGATGATGATGAGGAGTAGTGACTCGGAAGAATGGATTTTTAATACTTGAACTTATATGTGCTTATGTGTGTTTTGTTTTGTTTTCACTGTTAGGGTGTTGTGGTTTTATTTCGATGTTGAATTTTTATGTTTTGTGACTTGCATCACTTGTGTGTTAGTGTTTAAAGAAATATTTGATTGTAAGTGTTGGATTTTATATATAAATTTCAATTTTTGAGTTTTTTTGTGAAAATTATTGTTAGTAGACCACTTAATTATGAAAATTAATGCTTAATAAAGCTAATTGGATGACGGCGTGACTTAGAAATGACTAAATTTGCAAAAAAAATCAGATTTCTAAAATTTTGATCTGGCACGATAGCTCCCAAAGACTGAATTTACCCAGGTGTTTTAAATTCGCGAAAATCGCACGATAAAAGCCATTTTACCCCTTTTGGTCACCTTCTTCCTCTAGCCTAGGCCAAAAACTTCAACTAGGGCTTGATTACATTTGGATTTGAGGTAACTTCAAGAGTAAAAGGACTATGATCTCACTTCTCTTGGTAAGATTTTTGCTTTAAACTAGATATTTTTTATTTTCACTAAGGATTGCTAGTACATTTTGGAAATCTGATATTTTGAAGTTTTTAGAGAAAACTTTGAGAGAATCCATGGTGGAATGTTCTTACCTATTAGATTGATTTTTAAAATTTCTCACGTTATTATCTTTGAATTTTTTTGGATTCATTTTCACTTTTATAGAAATTACTATGGCTCCAAAATTATTAAAGAGAAAAGAAAATTAGATTTTGATGAGAAAGAATTTGTTAGTTTTAAAGCTCAATATCATTACAATACTCAACTTAGAACGAATAACATAGTTCATGATCGAGCTTCCCAATGTTCAAGCGGGGTTGTTGAAAGGCTAATCATTGCTCGACACTGGGAAAACTTTTGTTACTTCATTGCCGAGGAGATTGTTAGTATAGTGCGAGATTTCTATGAAAATCTAAAGGAAACCTTGGACGACATTTGTGTTATTACAAGGTAAAATGGTGAAGTTTATCCTGGATTAAATCAATGATTTCTATCAGTCGAGGGGTCCATTTTTATGTGAGCATTCTACATTTAGTGATGTTGATTCTGTCTTGGATGAAGTCGTTGCCTTTTTGATCGATGGGAAAGGAGTTTGGAAGTTGAATCATAAACAAAAGGCAAACTTTTCTGCACAATGTTAAATTTTCCATCCAAAGCTTGGCAATATTTCATTTTTGCTAGATTACTGCCTACCTACCCCCATAGCAAAGTGACAAAGGTCAGAGCTATTCTAAATTTCTGCATTTAACAAATGAGAATGATTGATATCGACTCTTTTATTTATTGAAATATATGTGTTATTGCTATGAGTGAAACTATAGGAGGTTTTGGACATCCTATCTTGATTTTCACTTTATGTGAACAATTAGGAGTTAATTTTGTTAAGGATGAAGAATATGTTAAGCCTCTTAAACCTATAAGCAAGGCCAATATTAAACCATATGAGTCTCATGTTGGATTGAGAACTGGGAGTAAAAGTCATGATATCCCATCTACTTCTAATCCTTCTTCTCTTCATAGTGTCATGGAGTAGCTTATGATACAACAAGAAGATATATTGACAATAGAGAATAGGATCGAAGTTTGGGAGACTTGGAATGCTCATAATGATGAAATTATGAAAGGGAAATTTCAGTATGATGCTATTTATGATGAGGCTATGATCATATTTATGAGGGGTGATCATATAGTTGAATTTCCTACTTGCGCAAGCTGCACTCCTTATCAACAATAAGAACTAGATGTAGAAGAAGATGATGTTGATGAGGATGAAGAAGAGGAGGATGACGAGTAGTTTTTAGTGATAATGGTTTTTTGTGATTATGATTTGTTGTAATGTATTGTAATTAGAGGTACTTGTATTTTGTTTTGTTTAATTGTATAGTTAAACTTTGTGGAGTGGATTGATATATTTGATTTCATGATACCTGTTTAAATTTAGATTTGAATTGTTATATGTTTTCATGTTATTGTTAAATGTTTAAAGTTGATGTTTAAATGTCTCTTTACCCTGTAAATCTTTGATATATTATGTTTAGCAAATTTTCTACACTGTTATATATTTGTTAGTGTAAATCTTTAATCATACGTGCATAGCTTTAAAGAAAAGAAATTAAAGACCCAGTACAAAAAGGTAAGTTCCTTTTTTTCTTTCTTCCTACATTTTATATTTTAATGTGTTATATGTTGACAAATTTAAGTTTGGAGGAGGAAAGACTATACTTTATTTGTTATCAATAAAATTTATATTTTAAAATAACTTTAATAAGATTTTTGTTACTTAAGCTTTACTGTAGATGGCTATACTTTTGAGTTTATTTAAATATTTTAGTAGACATAGGTAAAAGTTTTTAATAATGTGTGTTTACTTTTGGGTTAAGATATTTGGTATAAGAGTATTAGACTATAGTTTACTATTTAAAGTAAATAAAAACTATATTTTTGGAAATATTAAGAGTCTTAGGGATTTACATAAGAAGAAAGGATTGAGACTCTATGATTAATTAACAAAAGCTATTATACATTTATAAATAAGGGAATGATTATAAGTTCCAACTTTAGGGCGAGGACAGTGAAGCTTAAAATCATTAAATGCTGTCCAGATATAGTATCCTCACATGAAAAGAAAATAGTGGATTGAAAAACAATCCCTAGAAATAAAGAAAAAAAGAGAACGAAGAGAAAATATATGTGAGGAGATGCTTAATCAAACATTGGCTTCACTTGAATAAACCTAAAGGAAAGAACTTATCTATTTTTTTGAATTTATATTTATGTGTTAGCATCCTTACTAATAGAGTTTTCATGAACCTCCTTCTCATATGACTCTTCTAAGCATCCGTAATATGACAAATTATAGTGATTCTTGAAATGAGTAGGAGACTAGAACTTTTCGATTTGATAACCAAATATTATTACACTTATTTATTTAGCCTATCTCATTAAAAACCCTTCTAAAAGGTCTTACTATCATATTTATTAAAACAAAACTTATAGTAATCTCAATATAGTTCTGTACCATCAATCATAACTTTTCTATAATAAAAGAGTTGCTTCAGGATTTTGATGCACCAAAAATATGTTTGATTTTTAACATATATTTTATACTAATTTTTTGTGATATTGCACTTCAAAGGAGGATATTTTCATGTTTGTTGTAGATATCTTGTTTTTGGCATTTGAAGCAAAAGGATGAAATTTGGAGTCAAATGAGGCATTTTCAGATATTGCTCTGGCGTCGACACCGCCAGTATCTAGAAATGGGTAGAATGCAGATTATGGTATGGCACCAACAGTGTTAGAACGGGTGCCGACAGCTCTACAACTGCTGCCGATAGTGCCATTTGATAGAGCATGGGCTCTGACTGCATCCAATTCCTTTACCGACGACGACAACGATGATTATTGTAGTATTTTTTGGCAGATTAAATGTGTTGGAATGATTTTTGGAAAGTTGCTTGAGGCATCTTTCGGGAAATTCATCCCTATACTATATTTCATTGCTTGAATGCTTGAAAAAGTGCATAGAATAAAAATTTGTGAAGAATGTGTGTAGAAGTCATTGTAAGTGTAGAGAGTTGCTGTAGAGTCTTGTCTGGTGTGAGTATTGAGATTGAAGCTTAGAGATGGTTTTCTCTAGAGTTGTAGAAGAGGAAGGAAAGTGAGATTTCTTCTTCATTGCTTTTATAAGAAAGCATTGAGTGTTGTTGTAAAGAGAAAAAGAGATTCAAAGGAAATTCAAGGGATTTGCTTTGGGGAAGAGTTTTAGATAAATTGTGTTTATTAATTTTTTTTGTATGAAATTTTTTTTAATAAAGTATGTGTTTTGTTGTAACTTCCTCATGAATTTTGAGTAGATTTCTTTATCTTTCTTCTTGCAATAAAATATGGTAAAATGAAGAGATAGATAAGATAAGCAATTTAAATGTTAAATACTTGTGATGATTTTACACTTCATACATTATTTAATTTTCAATCTGGCCAATCAAAATGTTAAAATTCTTTGTGAAACATATGATCCAGAAGGACTATGCGTTCTACAACAAAGTGAGAATCACATTCAATTCCATGGATGAGAATGTAGTCCATTGGGTTGAGTGCAAATAAATAGAAAGATATACATTTTTGGACGTAGAATTAGAGATTTTTAGGGTGACAGACTAAAATTTCCAATTTGTTCCTAGTGTTTGGAAACTAAAGCGAGAGTTATCCCTCAGGCAAGGATGAAGTGGGAGCTCTGGAGTGAGAGCCAGTATCCTCTAGCCTAACCATAGATTTAGACACTAAACCTAGGATTGGCCAATGTTCTTTATGCACTCGGAAAGGGGTAAAGAATATAAATGCTCCTATTTGGCACAATATAAATTCCAAAAATCTAAATCTTTTACTAACCATAACCCATTGTAAGGGGAATGTTACTTTCTATAATTTGAACCTTTCATTACGAAATTGTAAAAGTTTGTTTAGAATTAGTAAATTTACTTTGAAGTATAAAAAGTAGTTTTGTAAACTTAGTTCTATTAGCAACATTAAACATTGCTAACATTTATTTTTCACTTTAAGTTTTATTTAGTTTGAATGTTATTTTTTGTGTAAGATAACATAAATTTACAGCTTCCCTATGGGATCAATAGTCAGGACTCCACTAGAGCTCTATATTACTTGAGTGATACATCTACTTGCGTTTGCATCCTTGTGACTATGTAAAAATATAGAAAACACTGCATCAAGTTTTTAAACCTCTCATTACCCATTTCAACAGACTTTGTTGTATTTCATCTTCACTATTTGACTTAAGCTCTTCTTGATCTTGTTGCTCTTTTATTTTTTTCTTAAAATGCTTGTTACTTAAATAATCACAAATTTCCATTTTGAAGCATTAATCATCTTTTCTTTTTGGGGATATTTCATAGATTTGGATATATTAAAAGTAACCTCTTGATCGTTGACTTTCATAGTTAATTCTCCTTTTTGGACATCTATCACAGCTCTTGTAATTGCAAGGAAAGGTCTCCCCAACGTATTAGGAATTTCTTTATATTCCTCCATATCTAAAATAATAAAATCCACATGAAATATAAATATATCAACCTTTACCAATACATCTTCTATAACTCCTTTAGGATAGGTGATCAAATGATCATCTAACTAAAGAGTTACAGTAGTAGGAAAAATCTCTCTTTAACCCTACCTTCAAAAAATTGATAGAGGAATGACATTAATACTAGCTCCCAAATCACATAAGGCTCTTTCAAAGAAATCATTAACCAAAGGTGCAAGTTATAGTAAAGCTACCAGGATCTTTTAGTTTTTAATGATGTCTTTTCTGAATAATTGTGCTACACTCCTCACTAAGTGCATAGTCTCGTTATTTATAATCTTCCTTTTCTTGCTAAGTATATCCTTCATAAACTTCACATAATTTGGTATTTGTTCTAATGCATCAACAAATGTAACATTTATAGTTAATTTTTTAAGGATTTCTAAAAAATTTGAAAATTATTTATCTCTCTATTGTTATTTCAATCGTTGAGGAAACGAAAGTGGTCTTTCTACAGTAATTTTCATTGGTTTAATTGGATATTCTAAATTTGGATATGTATCATCGTTACCCTTTTAAATTTCCACCCTTTCCATTTTAGTTTCAATTTCTATTTTTACACATTTTGCAAATTTTGTTCCACTTCTTAGTTTAATAGTTTTAATTTGTTCTTTATTATGATTTTTTGGATTAATTTTGACGTTACTATAACTTAATGCAATGTTTTGTATAGTTTTATATTTTCCAAAGGATGCAAATGGAAGTATACATATCACTCAAGTAATACAGGGTTCTAGTGGAGTCTTGGTTATCGATCTCATAGGGAAGGTGTAAATTTATGATAGTAGCACTAAAATACAACGTTCAAACCATATGAAACTTAAAGTGAAAAACACAAGTTGGTAATGTTTAATGTTGCTATTAGAACTAAGTTTACCAAACTACTTTCTAAACTTTAAGATAAATTTACTAATTCTAAACCAAGTTTTACTATTTTGAAATGAAAGATTCAAATTGGAGAAGTATCCTTCCCCTTACAATGAAGTTATGGTTAGTTAAAGTTTTAGATTGTTGGAAATTGTATTATGTCAAATCGAGTGATCCTATTCATTATCCTCTTCTGAGTGCATAAAGAACTTTGGCTAATCCTATGTTTAGTACGTAAATTCATGGTTAGGTTGGCTAGGATACTCGACCCTTATGCAAGTGACCCAGTTTCAGTATCCAACAACTGCGCCAAAAACTTGATGCTCATTTTCAATTCTATGATGATCTAAGTTATTTACCATTGTGTCAAAATTTTTACATTCTTTTTGTTGTTTTCAAAATTTTCTAATAGTACATTCTAACTCGAGGTCATAAGGTATTAAACCTTCTGATCCCATACTACGCATAAACAAACACTATCGGCACACTTAGAAACAAGCAATAACACAAATATAACTTTTATAGATCAAACAAAATTCTATCAAATAATAATAAATTTACCGTTACCCTTCCTCTGAAATGACGCTAAAAACTTGATGTGGTGTTTTATATATTTTTCTATTTTCATAAGGATGCAAACGCAAGTATCCATATCGCTCAAGTAATAAAGGGCTCTAGTGGACTCTTAGTTATTGATCCCAATGGGATGGTGTATATTAATGATAATAGCACTAAAACACAATGTTCAAAATATATAAAAGTTAATGTGAAAAGAACAAGTTGGTAATGTTTACTTTTGCTAATAGAACTAAGTTTACCAAACTACATTCTAAACTTCAAAGTAAGTCTACTAATTCTAAACAAAGTATTACTATTTTGTATTGAATGGTTTTAATTAGAAAAAGTATCCTTCCCCTTCCATTGAAGTTAGAGTTAGTGAATGATTTAGATTGTTGGAAATTGTATTGTGCCAAATAAGAGTAATCATATTATTTTCCCTCATTTGAGTGCATAAAGAATCACTAATCCTAGGTTTAGTCCCTAAATCCATGGTTAGGCTGGAAGGATACTGGCTCGTACATTAGATCTCCCTCTTCCCCCTCGCTTGAGGGCTAACTCTCGCTTTAGTTTCCAAATGCTAGGACCAAATTGGGAATTTTAGTTTGTCACCCTAAAAATTTCTAATTATGTGCCCAACAAAGTATATTTTTCTATTTATTAGCACTCAACCCAATATACTATATTCTCATCCATGGAATTGAATGTGGTTCTCACTTTGTTGTAGAATGCAGTCCTTTTAGATCATATGTTTAAAAAAAAATTAACATTACAATTAGCTAGATTGAAAAGTAAATGACGTACGAAGTGTAAAAACATTGATACAACTAAAATATATAGTGTTTTATGCACATTATTATACTTATTTTTGATGATATTGCGCTTTAATGGAAGGTATTTTGTGTTTTTCTTGTAGGTATGATGAAAATAATTAATTTTGATGAAAGATGCGAGAATGACTAAATTTGGAGCAAAATTATGAAGTTTGAGAAATTTGGCCTCTAGCGCCTAAGCGCCAAAGTGTCGACACTTAAAAGCCACAGTTAAAAGTCGAATTTAAATGAATTTTGGCGCCATTTTCAAGGGGTGTTATTGGGGTGTTGTTATTGTGGTGTGAGAGTGTGTTATTAGAGTGTGTTAAGTTTTAGAGTTCTTCTTTTTAAGAGTAAAGAGTAGAGAGTAAGAAAGGAAAAAGGGTTGGCGTGAAGCCTTCTTCTAACCAATTTTCTTTTATCCTTATATCTAGTTTTTATTGAAGTTTAAAGTCTTTATTAGAGTCACCAGAATTGAGCGCCAACCTCTGTAGAGTTATTGCGGATAGCAAAATTACAAAGGAAGTTCTAGAGTCCGGTGGAGAGGATTTTCAGATAAGTATTTATCTTTGTTTTTACAATTTGTTTTTAAGTAAGATTGTTGTCTTTCCATTATGTTTTATGCTTTCATATCAATTTTTATTTGTGTTTACTTCATGAAATCTAATAGTTTAGTTTATCTTTTTCTTTCTTAGATGATGAAGTAATTAAATTATGGAATTAATGTTGTGGAAAGTATAAGTGTTTAATATTGGATTAAATTGTGATGATTCAATTCATTAAACTTAATTTGCTTCTTGATTTGGCCAATTAAGATGTTAAAATTTGTTGTGAGATTATGTAAGATCCAATGCGGTATTGTCTCAAACAACAATTGGATAGAATCACATGTAATTATATGGGTGAGAATTGTAGTTCATTTGATTGAATGCAAATATATTGGGAGATATGCTTTATTGGGGAGTAAAATTAGAAAACTTTAGAGTGACAGGCTAAAGCCCCCTAATTAAGTTTGTTATTATAAATTTTGTTATGAGATGTTAGCTCTCAGGTGAAGGGAATAGATGGAACTCTAAAGCAAGAGCTGGTATCTTTCATGCCTCACTCATCTACAAAATTTCAAAATTTGAAATTAACCAATTTTATTTATAGAACCAAGTAAGGGTAAAGAATATAATTGCTCATGTTTGACACAATACATTTCAATACTTCCACAACATAAAATTCCATAATTATTACTGATTCATTGAAGAAAGAAAAAGATTTTTGATTCTTATAACTTTTATATCATGTTTAGAGTATTGATAATTTCATTTCTTGCTTAAAATTGTTATTAAAAATATCAAAAACAACTTTTCAAAATTAAAACCTTAAAACATACTTGGAAAAATCAATTAAAAAAATTAAAAGGTTATTTTTCTTATTTCTTAAAATTTTTACACATTTCCTTATGAGTTTGATATCTCGGGACTTAATCAGAAAGTCCTATATTATTTGATAAACGATACGTATACTTGCGGTATTATAAATCATTAATTTCATATCAAGATCGTAAGCATAAATATTGGGGCATCAAGATTTTGGCGCAGTTGCCGGTGAAATTAATTAAAATTTTATTTAAAGAAAATTAAGAGAAATTTAAATTTCTTTTTTACTTTCCTTTGCTTTTGTTAGTGTATTTTTTTTTTATTTTATTTAACATTGTATGCATAGTTCAGGGTCTGAGGGACTTGTGCCTTATGATTCTAAATTAGAAGGAACAATTAGAAAGTTCAAAAAAAGTTAAAATTCTGAAAAAGATAAAAATATCCAAGAAATGGTAAATCATCAAAATCAAAATGTTGACATCCATCAAGAATTTAGACTTTTAAGAGAATATGCGAACCCTACAGTTGATGAATTTCATGGTAGCATTCCACACCCTACTGTAGCTGCTAATTCTTTTGAGCTTAAATCTGCTATTATCCAAATGGTGTCTAATAATCAGTATGGGGGAGCACCAACTGAAGATCCTAATTTACATCTTTCCAACTTTCTAGAGACGTGTGCTACTTTTAAATATGACGGTGTTTTGGATGATGTTATTAGACTTAGACTTTTCCTTTCTCACTAAAGGATAAAGCTAAGATATGGTTAAATTCGTTAGCACCTAGATCTATAAGAACTTGAGGTGATTTAGCACAAAAATGCCTTGCTAAATATTTTCCACCATCAAAGACTGCGAAGCTTAGAGATGATATTACATCATTTTGTCAGTTTGAAGGAGAATCTATATATGAAGCATGAGAACAATTTGAAGATCTCCTCATGAAATGTTCACAGCATTCAATACCATATTGGTTAATAATTCAATCTTTTTATAATGGATTAGTTGGATCTCTTAGATCTATTTTCGATGTTGTTGCAGGAGGATCACTAATGTCTAAACAGTTTACTGATGCTTATACTTTGATTGAAGAAATGGATAATAATAATTTTCAATGGTCTTCTCAAATGTTAAATACTAAAAAGGTAGTCAATATTCATGAAAATGATGCTTTTGCGATGTTATCAAATCAAGTTTATGTAATTTTAAGGAAGATAACCCTATTTGGAATGAATTTTTCTCAGCCAATTGCCATGATTGAAAAAAATTCATTATGTTAAATGATTGATTCTCATACTTCACCAGAAACTATTAATGGTATAAGTAAGCCTAATAAACCGTATTCTAATTATTATAACCCAGGTTGGAAGAATCACTTAAACTTTAATTGGAATACCAATAATCAAGGTGGTATTAATCAACAATAGGGAAACAACCAAGTAAACACATTGAAAAACTGGAACAACCATGTGAATACTAATTATAGACCAACCTATCCTCCATGTTATAACAATGCTTCATAATTTAAGGAGAAGAAGTTGTTTATTGAAGAAGTTGTGTTACAAATGGGAATTCTATTGTAAAGTCAAGGAGCTACAATAAGAAATATTGAAAATCAATTGGGACAAATTGCCAATACATTAAGTAATAGATCCCAAGGTCGACTTCCAAGTAATACTGAAGTAAATCCAAGAGATAAGAATAAAGAGCATGTAAACGCAATTCAACTAAGAAGTGGAAGAGAGTTGGAAGGTAAAGTTTAAAAAAAATTGAAGTAGATAAAGAAGAGATTGAAGAACCAAAAGCGGACACTCAGAAAGGTTTGAAGAGACATATTTCTCCACTTAAGGAAGATTAGGAAAAACCACCACCTCCATTTCCTCAAAGACTTCATCAGCAAAAATTAGATAAGCAATTTTATAATTTTTGGAGATATTTAAGAAGCTAACAATCAATATTCCATTTGCTGAAGCCTTAGAACAGATGCCAAGCTATCTGAAATTTATGAAGGATATTCTCAACAAAAAAAAGGAAGTTTGAAGATAATGAGACAGTTGCACTTAGTGACGAGTGCAGTGTAATAATTTAGAAGAAGCTTCTTGAAAAACTTAAAGATTCTGGTAGTTTCACAACTCCATGTGCAATCGGAGATACATTTTATGGAAAAGCATTATGTGATTTGGGTGCAAGTATTAACCTTATGCCTCTATCAATATTTAAAAGACTGGGATTATAAGAAATAACTCCAACTACTGTAACTCTGCAATTAGCAGATCGTTCGATCACATATCCTAAAGGAGTTATAAAAGATGCTTTGGTAAAAGTGGATTAATTTATCTTTCCTGTTGATTTCATTATGTTTGATATGGAAGAAGATAAAGAGATACCCATAATTTTAGGAAGACCTTTCCTAGCCATAGGCAGAGCAATGATAGATGTGCAAAAAGGGGAATTAATAATGAGAGTTAAAGATCAGACTGTTACATTCAACATTTCAAAATCTATGAAATATCTTGCAAGAGGTAAGAATGAAGAATGTTATAGGATGGATGTTATCAAGTATTTGAGTGAATATCATTTCAAATTAGTTTATGAAGAGAAATCTGAATGAGAAGAATTAGAACATGAGCAAGAAGAGGAGTTACATCATTCTGAAGATTTTAATGAGGAAGATCTAAATTATGTTCATGAAAAATTTGAACTGTTGGACATGACTAAAAAAGATGAATCTTTTGATCCATCAATTGAAAAACCTCCTGAACTTGAATTAAAGTTGCTTCCTAATCATTTGAACTATATTTTTCTAGGTGAGTCCTCAACTTTGCCAGTGATAATTTCCTCTCAATTAACTAAGACAGAAGTAGAGATTTTGTTTGAAGTTTTAAAGAAGTACAAGAAATCCTTCGAATGGACGATAGCTGATATTAAAGGAATCGGTCCTTTAATTTGTATGCATAGAATCCTTATGGAAGATAATTATAAACCTAAGGTTGAACCTTAAAGGAGATTAATTCTTATTATGAAAGATGTTGTTAAGAAAAAAATTTTAAAATGGTTGGACGCTTGGATTATGTACCTTATTTCAGATAGTGCATGGGTGAGTCCTATTCACTGTGTTGCAAAGAAAGGAGGAGTAACTATGACTGTTAATGAGAAAAATGAGATTATACCAACAAGACAGGTTACAGGGTGGTGGATATGCATTGATTATAGAAAATTAAATCTTGCTACAAGGAAAGATCATTTTCCAGTCCCATTTCTAGATGAGATGTAGGATAGACTGGCTGGGCATAAATACTTTTGTTTTCTGGATGGATATAATGGGTACGACCAAATTCAAATTGCTCCTGAGGATCAAGAGAAAACAACATTTATCAGTCCTTATGGTACATTTGCTTTCAGAAGAATGTCTTTTGGTTTATGTAATGCCCTTGCTACATTTCAGAGATGTATGATGGCTATTTTCTGTGATTTAACTGAAAAAGAGATTAAAGTTTTTATGGATGACTTTTGAGTGTTTGGGAATTCATTTGAATCATGTTTAGAACATTTATCTAAAGTTCTAAGATACTGTGAAGAAACTAATTTGGTCCTTAATTGGGAAAAATGCAAATTTATGGTAGCAAGAGGAATTGTATTATGACATAAAATATCAGAAAAAGGTTTAGAGGTAGATCCTACAAAAATTCTAGTTATCTCTAATTTACCTTGTCCAACAAATGTAAAGAGAATTAAAAGTTTTCCGGGACATGCTGGATTCTATAAGCGTTACATTAAAGACTTTTCAAATATTTCAAAAACCTTATGTCGTTTATTGGAAAAGGATGTAATTTTTTATTTTGATGATGAATGCCTAAAAGCTTTTAAAACATTTAAATAAAAAGTAATCACTGCACCTATTATAGTTTCACCAAATTGAGAAAAACCTTTTAAATTAATGTGTGATGCTAGTGATTATGCTATTAGTGCTGTTTTGGGTCAAAAATATGATAAAATTTTTAAAGTAATTTACTATGCTAGTAAACCTCTTAATGAAGCTCAAATTAACTATACCAATACTGAGAAAGAGTTATTTAATATAGTATTTGCTTTTGATAAATTTCGATCATATTTTATTGGAACTAAATATGTAGTGCATACTGATCATTCTGCTATCAAATATTTACTGAAGAAGAACGATGCAAAATCGAGATTGATTAGATGGATTCTTCTTTTGCAAAAATTTGATTTCGAGATAATAGATAGGAATGGTACTAGTAAGTAAATTGTTGATCATCTATCCAGGCTTGAAACTAAAAAATCTTTTAGTGATACTGAAGAAATTAATGAACATTTTCCTGACAAAAAATTTGTTCACTATTAATGAATGGCGTATTCCATGGTATGCCGACATTGTGAACTTTATTGTAAGTGATATTATACCATATGGTTTGATATACCAGGAAAAGAAGAAGTTTTTATCTGATGCTAAAACTTATTTTTGGGATGACCCATTTTTATATAAACAAGGAAAGGATCTGATCATTTGACGTGGTGTGCCTTTAGAAGAAACTTATGAAATCATTCAAAAATGTTATAATTCTGATTATTGGTGACATTTTGGAGTTAATATAATTGTTTATAGAGTTTTACAATCTGGATTTTATTGGCCTACAATTTTTAGAAATTGTGATCCATGTCAGCGTGTAGGAAATATTTCTAGAAGAAATGAGATGCCCCTCAATTATATGTTGGAAGTTGAAATAATTGATGTTTGGGGATTAGATTTCATGGGACCATTTACACCATATTTCGAAAAGATCTATATTTTAATAGTAGTAGACTATGTATCCAAATGGATTGAAGTTGTTGCTTTACCTTAATGTGATGCTCAAAGTGTTGCAACGTTTTTAAGAAAGAATATATTTTGCAGATTTGGAATACCAAGAGTAATCATAACAAATGGGGGAAGTCATTTTAGAAATGCGATTATGGATAAGTTAGTTAAGAAATTTCATATTAACCATCACATTGCTACTGCTTATCATCCACAGACAAGCAGTTTGGTTGAAATATCCAATCGTAAAATTAAAAGAATTTTGGAAAAGATTGTTAATCCAAATAGAAAGGATTAGTCAATCAAACTAGATTATGCTTTGTGGGCTTAAAGGACTGCTTACAGAACTTTTATAGGGATGTCCCATATAGGCGAATTTTTGGAAAAGCCTGTCATTTGCTTGTTGAACTTGAGCATAAAGCATATTGGGCTATTAAAGAGTTCAATTATAATTTAAAAGATTTTTATTGAGAAGATATTATTCCAATTAAATGAGCTCGAAGAGATAAGGAATGAATCTTATGAAAGTGCTACGATTTATAAAGAAAAAATGAAGTTATGGCATGATCGAAATATTCTTATTAAAAATCTTGAGCCTGGACAAAAAGTTTTGTTGTATAATGCAAGGCTGAAAATTTTTGCTGGAAAACTTAAGTCCAAATGGATGGGTCCATTTATTGGGATAAAAGTTTATTCTTATGGAGCCGTGGATATTCAAGATCCTAAGACTGGAAAAATATTCAAAGTTAATGGTCATAGATTTAAACCTTATTTTTCAGTCAGACAACTTAAATCTGATGAGAATCTGATGTTGGGTCACTCATAATAAGTTCTGGGTATGTGAGGCTGAAGACATTAAACCAAGCGCTTTGTGAGAGGCAACCTATAGTTAGCGGTGTGCTTTGCTTTATAATTATCGGTGTGCTTTGATTTATAGTTATCGATGTGGTTTGCTTTATGCTTGCTTTGTGTGGTTTGTTTGGTTTGTTTTTATGATTATGTGGTATTATTTTGAAGAGAATAGTTATAATGGTGTTTATTTAACATTAAAGGATGACTTAAAAGAGTAATAATGAAAAATTTGGACATTTGGCAAACCTGTGCAAAAATATGCACTGGCGGCTAAGCGTCGTAGTTAAGAAAAAACATGATAAATGAATTTCTAGAAGCCAAAATCATGGTGAAGTGGTTTTCAGGAGTTATTTTGGAGTTTTAAAACGTCTAGGGTCGGATTTAGCACTTCCCATGTCTATAAAAACACCATGGATTAAGAGAAACACTTGCCCCAGTTCATATTTCCATTTCTGAGTCTTAAGAAGAGTATTTTGAGTGCAAAAATGTCTTCTTGGGAGAGTGAAATTAAGAAGGAGGAAGCCAACAAGAAGAAATTTATCGGTGAAAGTGCGCAATAGTTATACAATGAATTCGTAGCAATTAGTATTCAAGTTATTGCATAATGAATCGTGAAGATTGGAGCCAACGTGGACTGAATTGAAGCAAAGGTAAATGAAACTAACGTTCATTTAGCGCTTATGGGATGGCAACTTCAAATGCAATTCAGTCATACAAGTCATGTGGAAGAAGCAGATAAGGCGATGTTTCTGAAAAAGAAATTGTTAGAAGAGGAAGATGTAAGAGTTTTCAACCATCCCCCGTTTTATCAGACCTATATTCCAGATGTTTCAAATGGAACTAATGTTGGTTCTGGATACATTCAACCTAATGGAGATTGAAATTAATTTGAGTATAGTCTAGTATTCTGGTTTGATTGTGATAAGTGTTTAGTGTCTAGTGTTATATGTTTGTGTTTTATTGAACTTTAATGTGTATTTATTACATCTTAACAATGTAAAATGATCTTTGTTTTGATATATTTGAATTATTATGTATTGGGAAATTTCATCCAAAATGTTTAGATAGAAGTTTTAGTATGTATTAAGTGTAATTATTTTTAATGAAAGCTTGTGTTTGTGTGAAATTTATTAGGAATTGATGGAAATTTAACTTTGTTCGAAGAATTAGAAAAACTTTGAAGGGGGAAATTATCATTTAAAGTGATTTAGGGTGATTAACCAAGTGGTTTAGTGAATTTTTAAATTAATTGTGAAAATAAGGATGTTGGCGGCTAAGCGCCAGAACTTAGGCGCTTAAGCACCCGAATTCGCGGCTAAGCGCTGAAGCTCTGTGCTTAAGTGTTGGTTCACGAAAACTGATTTTCTACAGTTAAAAACCCAAAAATTGACATTTTTAACACCTCCCATCACCCTCAACCTCTCAAAGTCTCGAAATAGGTTTTAAGGCATCGTTAAGTTGGATCAATTAAGAGTCGATTTCAATGAGATTTGTAATATTTGAATTCCTTGAGGTATGAGTACTACTCCTAAGTAAAAATTGTTTATTTTCACCATATATTTTAAGTACATTATTGAAAAATCATAAGATCATTATTTATGGTGAAATTTGAGGAAAAGCATGAGAAATTGCTTGGCTCCAAAGTTAAAGTGATCAAAAGATATAACAAAATTTGATTCCAACAAATTTGTTAGTGCAGGAGCTGAGGATCGATATGTAGACACACTGTCGTCATGTAAATTGATCCCAAAATGAGTGTTTAGTAAACCAGGAGAAGTTATTGAAGAAATTATTACTAGAAGAAATTAGAAGAATTATTGATACTTCTCTATTGTTGCTATTGTTTGTTGTGCTCAGAGAGTTTTATGCAAACTTTCCTGCAATAGAAGAAAATTTGGTGATGGTTAGAGGTGAACAAGTACATTTTTGACCTGCGGTAATCAATGTCTTTTACCACTTGCCTCCTGCGGTGTTTTGTTTTTATGCTAATTATCATCCTACTGAAGGAGAATTAGATGAGATCATGTCATTTCTGACTGATGGATGAGTTTTATGGAAGATAACAAATGAAAGAAGAGTAAACTTTCAGGTATCTAATTTAAATGTCATTTCAAATGCATGGCATTACTTTATCTCATCTAAATTGTTACCTTCAAGTCATACTAGTGAAGTTACAAGCGAGAGACTAGTTTTGAGTCGTTGTATTTAGTTGGGAAAGCCTATTGATGTAGTGGCTATTATTTTTAACTATGTGATGAACTGTGCCAGATCTGCTACTACTTAAGGTATGGAATTTCAATCCTTAATTCATTCAATTTGTGAGTGAAATGATGTTAAGTTTAAAACATGGGAAGAATTTTTTCAGCCATTGAAACCTATTACCAATGTAAATGTTGGTGCTTACACTGTACATTCAGAGTTTGGCTGGAAAGGATGATTTAGAACTTCCACTACTTCTGCTTCTGCTTTTGCTGCTTCTACTTCACGGGCCATTACTTCTAGACCATCATCATCTGGTGATTCACAAACTAGACTATTGATGAAGATTTTGAAGAAAGTGAGTTTTACCAGAGAACATGTTAGAGATATGGATGGTAAAGTTGAAAATATTGAAAGGTATATTATTAAGCATGGTGAATATGAGGAGAATTATTAACAGTACATAGATAAAGTGATTAGAGGTGATCATAGTGCTGGGATGCCGCCTCATCCATTTTGTATACCAAATGTGCCATCCAGAGACTAGGATAAAAAAGAAGATGATGAGGATGATGATTAGAGTTGTTGTGTTTAGTTTATTTTGATTAATGATTTCTTATGTGTAGTTATGTTTTTATATTGATATTTTTATATGTGATGTTATGTTTGATTGTTTTGTGATGTATTTATGATATGAACTCTGATTTTGTATAGAGCATAGTTGGACTATTTCTTTTTATGCACATTCATATGTTTTTTTATAAAGTAATGTTTTATGTTGTAATTTGTAATTTGTGTTATAAAGTAATGTTTTATGTTGTATTTAGCATTGTCTACATATGCAAGGTGGGCTCTCTTCTGGTTGAATCTGATTCCTCTAGTTGCATCAAATATCTGCAAAACACAGAACCTTCTCCATGGCACATCAGAAGATGGATCAATAGACTGACTCAGTTTATTAAAGCTATGCAAGTTACTTTTTCACATATTCCTAGGGAAGGCAATGCTCTTGATCATTAGCTTGCCTCCTATGGAAACTTTAATGAATCAGTTGTCATTGATGTTGTTCCTCCTCCCCCTAGCATTTTTGCTTCATAGAGACAGTTTGTGTCTTCCATATATTAGAACTTAGATTGTAACATTTTTACCTCTTTTAATATATTGCTTGCCTTCTAGGCAAGTTTTTGGCTGAAAAAAAAAATAAATGTTGTAATTTGTGATATGTGTGTAGTAGTAAAAGTTTTAAATGTGTATTTAGTGTTTAAATTTTTAATAGAGTATAATTTATTTCCAAATTTGTTAGAAAATTTAGAATACTATTAAAAACCACTATTTGAAAATTGCATGTTGAAACTTTTCAAAATCTACTACCTAATTATTACCTACTATTGTTGTGATTTTAGTTATGTTAAGTTGGTGTGTATTGACTTTGAAAACCTCCACTACTGTAGAAGTCTTTTAAAATTTTCCTTTCATGAAAAACTGAATTTAGATTCTTTTTACTCCTGCTTATCTTTAAAAATGTTATAATTGCATATTTAGGATATTGAAACTCCTACAAGCATGTTATTTTAGTTTCTTTTTTTTAATTCTCACTCATATATCATTTTTTATGCTTAAATGTTTTTATCCTGACTAGAAATTAAAGTTTGTGGGGATTTAAAAAACTAAAGTTTTCAAAAACCTAAAATTTTTTTTGTTCTCAATAATGCTTAAAATAAATTTGTTTTTTGATTGAAAATAATTATGCATAAGTTATATTAGGGAAACAAAATTTTGAATATAGAAATGAATAAAATAATTTTGTTAAAATTTATAATAATAATGAAAAATTTAAAGTTAAAATGTTCTTAATAAAGAAATGTTAAATATAGTTAAACTATCTTTAGTAAGAAATGTTGTATTTTTGGATGAATAGAAGATTTGACTTTTATTTTTCAAAGCATAAATTTCTTTTATTGAAGAATAATTTTCGACACCATTATTATGATTTTTAAGTAAAAGATAAATATTAGACCATTTATTTTAAATGGAAGGATGTAATTCAAAATCATTAAAGGCCTATCCAGATATAGTCATCCTTGCCTTATAAAATAAAAGAAAAGAAGAAAAAAGAAATGAAAAGAAAAGAAAAAGAAAATAATAAAAAAATTAAAAATAGTATATGAAAAGGAAGGAGAAACGTGAAGATTTAAGGGCCTAATCAAAAATTGGTTCCATACCTAAAATTTAAAATATAATTTTTTAGAAAATTTAAAACTTAAGGTTATAATATAGCAAGTAAAATTATTCTCAATTAAAAGTTTTAAGTAAGAAAAATAAAATCTTTGAATCTTATATTTTGAAAAATTTACAAGTATTTCTGAATTAGATAGAAACCTATATTTTCATTATCCTTTACTTAAGAACTTTCTAAACATTAAGTTGGTCTTATTTACTAGAATTTTTTCTAAATTGGATTATTTCATTTCTAGAACAAAATTTTGAAACCTTCCGAAAAGAGACTTATTTACAAAATTTGCATGTTAAAATTTTTATGGTTAAGTGTCACTTGAGGACAAGTAACATTTTAAGTTTAGGGGATTTTGATACACCTAAAATATATAGTATTTTTAAGCACAATTTTATACCTTTTTTTGATGATATTGCACTTTAATGGAAGGTATTTTATGTTTTTCTTGCAGGTATGATGAAAATAATTAGTTATAATGAAAGGAGTGAAAAAGGACCAAATTTAGAGCAAAATTATGAAGTTTGAGAAATTTGGCCTCTGGCGCCTAAACGGCAAAGTGTCAGCGCTTAAACGCCACGGTTAAAAGTCAAATTTAAATGAATTTTCGTGCCATTTTCATGGGGTGTTATTGGGGTGTTGTTATTGTGGTGTGAGAGTGTGTTAAGTTTTAGAGTTCTTCTTTTCTAGAGTAGAGACTAGAGAGTAAGAAAGGAAAAAGGGTTGGTGTGAAGACTTCTTCTCACCAATTTTTTTTTATCCTTATATCTAGTTTTTATTGAAGTTTAAAGTCTTTATTAGAGTCACCAGAGTTTTGCGCCAACCTTTGTAGAGTTGTATTGTGGAAAGAAAATTCTAAAAAAACTTCCAGAGTCTGGTAGAGAGGATTTTCAGATAAGTATTTATCTTTGTTTTTACATTTTGTTTTTAAGTAAGATTTTTATGTTTTCATTATGGTTTATGCTTTCATATCAAGTTTTGTTTGTGTTTACTTCATGAAATCTAAGTAGTTTAGTTTATCTTTTTCTTTCTTAGATGATGAAGTAATTAAATTATGAAAGTAATGTTATGGAAAGTATAAGTGTTTAATGCTGGAATAAATTGTGGTGATTCAATTCCTTGAACTTAATTTACTTCTTGATTTGGTCAATTAATATGTTAAAATTTATTGTGAGATTATGTAAGATCCAATGCGGTATTGTCTCAAACAATAATTTGAAAGAATCACATGCAATTATATGGGTGAGAATTACAGTCCATATGATTGAATGCAAATATATAGGGAGATATGCTTTATTGGGGAGTAAAATTTGAGAACTTTAGAGTGACAGGCTAAAGTCCACTTATTTGGTTTGTTATTTTAAATTTTGTTATAAGATGTTAGCCCCCAGGTGGAGGGAATAGAGGGACCTTTAGAGTGAGAGCTGGAATCTTACCTGCCTAACCTATCTACAAAATTTCAAAATTTCAAATTAACCAATTTTATTTATAGAACCAAGTCACGGTGAGGAATATAATTGCTCCTGTTTAACACAATACATTTGAATTCTTCCACAACATAAAATTCCATAATTATTATTGATTCATTAAAGAAAGAAAAAGATATTTGATTCTTATAACTTTTATATCATTTTTAGAGTATTGATAATATCATTTATTTCTTAAACTTGTTATTAAAATATCAAAAATAACTTTTCGAAATTAATTGCCGAGTCTCTGGAAAATGGCGCCGGCGGCACCGATTCTGGCGCCGCGGCGCCAGAACCTGTTTTCTTTTTTTGCTTCTTTTGCTCTAAATTCATTCCTTTTCGCTTCTTTTCACTCCAATCACTTAGAATCATCATACCTGCAACAAATCCATGAAAAATACCTTTCTTTAATGTGCAATATCACCCAAAATGGGTAAAATTATATAGGAAAAATAGTATATATTTTTGGTGCATCAATGGCTAATTTATCCATACTTTATTTTTTAGTATGGGGTAGGATACCTACGGAGGCATGTCATTGTGCCATGGGTGAGTATGATCCACGACCCGTAACCTCGGCACAAGCAAATTCATGTTGGTAGGTGATTTCTTTGCTCTTGAATGAAAATCTTCATGTGTCAGTGGAAAAGCTGGACCGCGTCTCAATCTAGCCTTGGAAGGAGCACAAACGTGTTAATCCAAGATAACAATAGTGTCTGTCATCTTGGGTCCCAAGCGAAACTTGGCAGGCACTTGGGTTAGAGTAGCTGAAATCGGTCAATCCCCCAAGTGAAGCTTGGTGAGGGCTCTGGGTGCATTATCCTTTAGATACTTGAAGTGTACCTTTTTGTTGACCTCATTTTTGGTAAGGTCTAGTTTCTTCTTTAGAAGTTTAGGATGCAGCTATAACACTTTCCGTTTGAATATCCTAGAGAACTAGTGAGGTAACCCTACCTAATTAAAAATTCTAAGCACTTCTTTACTCTTCTTGGAGTTACACAAGTTTGATACTAACCTCTATCACTTAGTATGTTAGGGTCAAATGTGTGTGAGCTCAAGAAAGGATTCCCATAAGACTGATTGGCCTTAGGTTAACACCAAGTGGTGTGGCTTTGCACAGTCCCGCACACATACACACACAACCTCATTCTCTCATTCACTACCTAAACTCTAAGCCAATCATCCTCAACCTGATTCCCCTTTTTTTGGAAACTCTTGTGGGTGGTCCCCCAGCCCTTAGCCCTAGGCTAAGATTTGGTGAGGACCAACACATGGAGTATCTAAAATGGGAATGTCTTTTGTCCATGGCTAAAATAGGGTGACCTCATGGTTAACATTCTCAATTCATCCTAATTTTACTAAACCCCCAAGTTTGACCTCTTAGCCCCAAGTTTGACCTCTTAGCCCCAAGCTTTCACAAAATTACCAAAATGCCCATGAAACCGTTTTTTTCCAATATTACACAAAATTGACCAAATTCTTAAATTATCTTCCAAAAATGTTACAAATCCACCCAAATCACTCAAATTGCCCAAAACACCTCCCAATTCTCAAAATTTCTAAAATACCTCCAAAACTACCAAAATGCCCTTCACAACCCAAAAAATTCTTAATTTCCCAAAATCTCTAAAAACACTCCAAATAATCCTAGAATTAATTCAAACCACTGCATTAAGTCCAATTTAACCAAGTTAACCCATTTTGACCAAAATCCCCAAATAGCCCCAAAAGGCCCAAAGTGCCCAAAGCATCCCCAATTTCCACTAAATTGACTTCAATTTCACCCAATATTAAATCAAAATCAAAATTCATCACACTCAATACCAATTGAAACTAAATTTAAGTCCAATTGAGCCAATTTCAAAACCAAATTCAAAATCTAATCTAAAATTCCCAATATTGCCTAAATCCCCAAATCCATCAAATTGAACCCCATAACCAAACCACTTATGCCAATATTGAATTCAAAACTCTTCATAAAACACCCCTCAATCAATTTAAGCCCTCAATTGGTCCAAGCATAAACTCAATTCTCACCCAAATCCAACCAAAGTTAAAATCCCCAATTTTTCCATAAAACCTGAATGTCGCCAAATTAAACTCCATAACTACACAATTTCCACCTAATTGATACCCAAAACTCTTCATTATAATATCTTGGACCAATAATAACCATCAATTGAACCAAATATTAACCCTAGCCAAATATAAACTCAAGTCTAGCCCAGGTGCCTTAAAATTGACCATGAGCCAAATTCCACTAAATTGAGCCTCCCAATTAATTCAAAGTCACCTAATTTCTTTTCAAAACTTCTCATGTCAATCATCCACATCAAATTGGTCAATCAACTGACCCAAGTCTTAGCCCAAACCCAAGCTAGACCCAAGCTCAAACAAAAACCCCATTTTAAACCCAAATTCTAAATTTGACCAAACCCATCCAAATTAACCAAGCCATGGTCATCATAGCCAACATTTGAGCTTTAGAAGCCAAGCTAGATCCACTTAGCCTAACCTAGTTGAGCCAAGGACCAAGGATCCCTTGATTTGGGGGAATTTCTTCCCATAAATGACTAAGTCAATGGTATCTTCTCCACCAAACATCAAACCTCCCAACTAATCACCATTAAAACTCCTCTGGCTCCCCAGACCACCCTATTCACCTTCTCTGGCCTGACTGGTCGGCCTAGTTACTAGGAAACATTAAAATCAAGAACCACCCTAAGTCCTAGACCCAAAATAGAAACTCCCTGAGTTGGATCACCTCTATTGGCCACTTGCACATTTCTTCCCTCCACTTAAGCAGCACAACTCACCCAGATTAGAGCCTTGTTGGCAACCCTTTCCATGTATATTTAGCCAACACCTCCCATAACCAGAAGAGAGAGTGTGCACTAAAAATTGAGGAAACGGTGGCAAATTGCTTCCGGAGCTTCTTCATACCTCCCTAAGCTCAAGCCCACCACTCTACAGCTATATCCACCTGTACCTGATGCAAATTTCTTCACCTAAGAATACGCCATAAACAGGACTCTCCTTGAAACTTAACCAAACTCTAAATTAACTTACCCCTCACCTTCCCCAAACCAAACGAGCAAGTTCTACACTAAAGGCCCCATCTCCCAACCATTCTATATCAGAATTCCACCTCAACCTCTCTACCTGTATTAGGAACTTCTACATAGACCCTTCCCCAGAGCCAGTGACACTACCATTAGGTTCACTAGGTCCCAACGAAGCTTCTACAAGCATCTGATTGAGACCTCAACTCTCAGATCAAGGAATAAGCCATTTTCCCCCAAATCGAGCTTCGTTTGGTTCTCTTTGAAGTAAACCTATATTTCATACTCGATCAACCATATAGATAGGTTTTCCTTATTTAGATGAAGGTGCAGGGACAAACCCCATGTGATTTAATTAAGTATCAAGAGAGATCTTAGGATTAGATGGTGGACATTTCTCGATTTAGAAAAGATTGGAACGATAAGCGGATGCAGTCCATTCATGCGTGTATCAAATCAATGGACAAGATGGCATCGGATGAGCTCTTATTACATAAAGCGCAGGCCGTATGGCAGCTAACGCGAAGGTGGTTTCGAATCAGAATGCGTCGAGTATTTAATTTAGAGCTGTCGTAAAATTGCTTGGTGCTGACTGTGTTAAGTAGGAAAATATGATTTAAATGATTTATTTAATTTATTTAACTTAGAAAATTCATAACTTGGTGTAAAAAAATAATAAAAACAGATAAAAAATACCTTGTTGCATAGTGAATAAAAGAGAATTGGTGAAAAAAAATACAAAAAGTCATGAAAATTGCTCCAAGTGGTTCTCTGAATTAGGTGAACCTTCATTAATTTCATAAGGACAAATGGTATACTTTTTATAAGTTAATGAATTTACTTGTAAAATACTTATTTTTACATTAAAATAATTCTAAAAATAAAAAAAATTTAGAAATTCACATTTTCTCCTTTAATATTTTAGTTGAACCATGAGTGGGGTAACATAAAAATTACAAAGTCATTTGAGTCAAATTTAAAGAATTATGAAGTGATAAGGCCTTAAAAGGCAAAATGGTAATTATGAAATTTAGGCCTTAATAATATTTAGGCTTAATCAAAGGGTAAATGAGTAATGCATGATCATAATTAACTTTTCTAAGTTGTTGAAACACATGAGATTAATACGTAAAAACCAACTCATCACTTTTCGTAATAAGCACATAATTGTAATTTTCACCTAATTATCATAATTTTGGAAGTTAATTAAATTGACTAATCCTAAGGTGAGGGGATTGAATTTTGAAGATGATAATTCACTAATTCAAAAACCCCAAATCTATGGTTGAAAAATGATATGATATTTCAATAAAGATTAAATTCACCCCATGTTATGCTCTTCAAATTACAGTGAACCTGTGAAACCTTATTGGCTTAGAAGTGAACAAGGCATAATCCAAACTTATTTAATGAGGCTTAGAAAAGATAACATAACTAATCACAAATACTTTCAATTGGCTAAGTTCCTTAGTGAATCAATTTGTCTATAAGAAGCTTCACTCACATAATTCATAAATGAAACATCAACTCATAGTTACCCCACTCATATGGATAATTAAAACATCATGGTTTATTCAGTACAAGGTTTAAATATGCTCATCAAGCTATAATAGATGAATGATTTAATAACGTAATGAGTTCAATAGAACTCGAGTCCTTCCAAAAAATCTTAAAAGAGATGTATGGTTATGCCCCACACTCCTTCATAGTTTTATGGCTATCTTCGAGGACAACTTAACCAATTATGTCAAGAAAATCATCCTTAAGATATAAATAAATGAATAGGAACTCACCAAGTTACGACCAAGGATTTCGGAGGCATACACCTTGAACTGCATATTCTTGCTTTCCTTTATGGCAATTAATTTAAGTTTCATGCAAAAATTATATATATATTGCAGAAGCTAATCTTTCAACTGGAGTACGAGAAGATGATCGGTAAATTTTTTACAATTTATTTATAGCATTTTACTTTACTTCGTTTTACTTTCCAATACTTTTCATTTTTCAAAATTTACTTCACTTTGCATGTAAAAACCTAACCAAAACTGAAATTGACATTCAAAACAATACTCAAGACAAAATAAAACTTCTTTTCAAAATTAAACAACAGTTTCAAAACAATGATAAAAATAAACTAAATATAATAGATCTTTGGATGATCGGGAATCTCTCAGAGGAGGCAACCTAAGGCTGCTAACGAGATTTCCCCGGTTCAGAAGAATTTAAAAATTCTTTTGGACTATGTGAATTTGAAGAATATAGTGTTGTCGGAATGAGGTAACCGTGAGATCCTTACTGGTCTCTCTTAATCAACATAAATTTTCCTTGTAAGACTTTAAATCACAAAAACAAAACCTGACATAAACACTTAGACCCCTTGGAGCTTCTTTGAACCTCTTGGATATTATACTTCTGAACTTAAAACCCTCAGCAACAATAAGCTTGGAGCATTCACTGTGGGCAGCACAACGAGGACGTATAAAAGAACATCTTTTAGAGAGCAAACAAGTCTACAATTAAAAAATGGATCTACAACAGTAAGTCCTTCATGAGAAATAAAAAACAGAAAATGGATCTACAACAACAAATACTTCATTAAAAATAAACAACAAGCCACAGGACTTAAAGGTCATCTACCTAGTGTGACATAAATCCTCAATTGAGATTTTGGGCCTTTGCACACTATGCAGTATAAGCCCTAACTTATTTTAGGATTTTGAGGTTATCGTTCGATATGACGTAAATCCTCCCATCTTCCAGGATATTTGTCTGATTGATATCATAGATGTAAGACATAAGTAATAAAATTGGTAGGATCAAACATTAAATAATATTTTTTTAATACTGAAGCCAAACCATATGATAGGTTTGGAAGTCATCAGAGTTTACCTTAGGGTCCGTGACATCCGTTAGCTCTTTCTTCATTTGTATTCCACAATAACTCTTCCAATTTTCACCTTTCCCATTTGATATTTTTGATGTCCGACCTTGAAAATCCTAAACCTTTTTAGTTCATGAAGACAATATTTCCTGATCATCATCGAGACTTCTCATAAGTGACTTCGGTCATTTGAGAGGTAATTAAAGAAAGGGGCTTGCCCTTATAGAAAATTTTGTGAATAGCTTAATATAAAACCAATCTAATTATCTATATTAGTTAGGGGCACTTATCGGTCAAGATAAACGGTTCGCAGACTAAACGAATATCATAAATTATTTAGTTTATTTAAATGAGCCTCATCATCAAGTGATGTGTCTGTTCTTTGGGGAAGATGCAATGCTTGCTATGTTGTGCTCTTTTATTTAAACTATTACATATATAAGTCGGGTTCATTTCATATTTCAAATTAAAATGTTATTTTCAAAATTATATACACATTAAATTAAATTCTTTTTTTAAAATCGAACAATAGAATTTTCATTCCAGCAATCGATAATTTCTAACGACCAACACTTTTCTTTCTTGAGAATTTGTCATCTTATTTTTAGGGAGACCACACACCCCATGTCATGTAAGATCTGGGGGAATGAATACTTCTCCTTTCTAGTAAGTTTCTCAATCATGGAGAGAATCCTTGAAATGAACGGTCTCTTTTCTTTTTTGTTCTATCGAGAGAAAGATTGAGATGGAACATTAGCAATCCTACGAACATGTTCCTCTCGATGAGTAGCGAAAATATGGGTAGAACCTGTTTCCTCTCTAAAGAGATGTCAGTTCTTAGAAAGTCTCATTTCTTAAGCTCATTGGCCTCTATCTTATCAATTTTGTTCTTTTTCTTCCTTACGACACATCAACTCTTATTCCTCTATTGAGTGCAGGTAAGTGGCACAGTCTTGTAACTAGACCCAATCTTGAACGTTCTCTATGAGGATAAATTTCCCTTTGTGGTAGACATCTTTAATTTCATCGACAGGACAAACAACAACAAACTTTATAGTCCTTTTAATGATGTAATTCTTCTTGCACAGTCTTTTCCATTGTGTAGACTTCTTGAGTGGAGGGAAGTCCTAGTCAGACTTTAGGTCAAACTCAACTGGTGGTTCTACTCTTGGGGAAGTCGTCCCTAGTATGGTGTGAGGAGGGAGAACGTTGAGTACCACCTCACCCTCATCAAACCCGGACCAAAGCATGATTACTAATCCTAGGTAACAGGTAGAAAATCAAGTGACATTTCAAATCCTCATGAGAACAAACTAACTAACTTCTCAGCGTTCATTGTAATGGTTCTGCAATTTCAAAGAAGCTTAGAATGTCATTCTAACTTGTTTTCATGATTTTATTTTGTATTATTTTTCTTGACGACCTGTTATGTAAACTGAGAGTTTTCTTATCAAGTTTAGTTGGATTTTTGTTCTATTTTTTTTGGTTTGGTCATTTTTGGTATTGTCATTTCATTCTAAGATTTCAAATCCAATGATTCGTTCACTATGAACAATTCTCTGATTGAGCAGTGTCGGTCTTGGTTTGTTCAAGAGTTAAATGAGTAGAACATACCAACGATGGTAGTGTAATGTATCCCGTGCAAAGCATAGGTACATCGCCCGAAAGTGAGGACAAGTCTAACAACCAAAGATGGAGACAGAAGAAGTCCTTAGCTGAGTTGCCACTAGATTGTTCATAGTCACACCTGCTCGCTATTTCTGGTAGCCTTTGATGATCGGTGTCATCGTTGTTGTAGAGTCTTTGGATTATCTCCCATCATATAACTTTTTTAATTGAAACCCTCTCACTAATCCTGTGGATGCTCTAATGAGAGAAGGGATCTGAGGGACAAGGCAAATGATTACAGGGATAAACAAATAGAAACACGTAGGAAATCTTTCATAAAATAGACCTTGTTGTTACATCTTACTTAGAATCCTAAACTTAGCTCTCTAACGTCAGAATTATAGGCTCATCGGGATTGAAAATTTGAAAGTTTTAGATGTGTTATCACCTATGCAATGGTTGGAGATGTGTTGACTTTGCTTGTTCCTTACTTCTACTTCGCTGAGATGAAGTTCTACTTCACTGAGATGAAGTTCTACTTCTTCCCTAGAAGAGATGAAGCTCCCCTTTGTCCTTAAGATAGATAAAGCCCTCCTTTTTCCTTAATGTATCTCCTCCATGAAATACCATTACATGCTTCAAGATATAGTGAAAGAAGAAGAAGGGAATGATTAAGAAGAAAGTTAATGGAAGGAGAAGGTGAAGATGAAGTTGGGGCTGAAAGAAGTGAAGCCTTTTCTGCCCTTTCTCCAAGGCACTCCAACTCAAATAGTCAACAAGAATTGGAAGAATCTAAGAGGAAGCATCGACCTTTCTCCTCTTCTTTTCCTGTAAATAGCTAGTCTTCTACTCCTAAATCGTTCCAAGTGTCATAAAAGGTGGACATATATCAACATTTTACATTCTCCCATTCATATCTTCTTCTTATCTTAAAGAATTTGAACTTCTAAACCATTTGGGGGGTTGTTATAACAATGATTCAATGAATATCCAAAGAAAATATGGATCTGGAAGTTGTCTGGCTCCACGACACTGGGGTTGGTGTATAGGCACCAAAACTTGGTGTCGCCATTCTGTCAACCCAAATTTTAAATCTTTTAGGATATATTTTGGGTGCCTAAGAACCTGAACTAGCTTCTAGGTGCCGTTGCTTAGGCCCTAGACACCTAGATCGGGGTTTGAAATTCTAGTCATTCAGTTTGTGGCCAATGGGGGCTGTTCTGGGTGCTTGCGTGCCTAAACTAGCTCCTGAACGAGACTTGTCGATCTAGCCTGATAAGCCCTAATTTCATGAACAATGCGAAGCAATGGGCCTTATTGATTTGTAAGGTATGGAAGCGTATGTATTATTAAAACATGGTCCCATGACTCTAATAATTAGTGTATTTATATTCTTTTTATCAGATACTTTAATTTCATTAAGTGTCCTAAACCACTGCGTGGGTGTATCACTCCAAAGCTTGATTTGCCCATAAATAGTGGTGGTCTACATATGAATATTATATGCTCCCCTAACATTTGAAAAGGGCATCCAGCATGAGTGACATCAAAAATTGATGCTTGGTCCACCCATGTGATTTTCACAATAATGTAAGTCTGGTAATAACACCAAATAACTTAATCTACTTTCTAATTAAAAGATTGAATTATTAAAATTAGATTTTCCTACACACTGAGGTTTTTCATGCAATTATATGTCTCTTTTTAATAATATAAAGATATATTGAGTCTGGATTATTCATCCCACAGAGAATGAAGTAACGAGTCCAGTCGGAGAAGTTCAAATCTACTACGCTAAAGTCTTAATTTAGAGTGGCTTTTCTAACGATTACATCTAAAGCAATGCGGCGTCGGATGTAAAATCCTCAACTTCTAAAAATTGAAATTTTAGTTTGAATCATTGAGATAGGGAGAACTCTTAAAGCAATGCGGTGTCGGATGTGAAATCCTCAACCTCTAGAATTTGAAATTTGAATTTTTTGGAGGAATTTGTGGAACTTATTTAGTGAAAGAATCTGTTAAAAAGGGTTTCTGTAGAGATGCATGAAAATTAAAATGCAAGATGCAGAGTTTTATTTTGATATTGAGTTTGATTTTCTTTGATATTGATTTTTATTTTGTTGTATTTGTTTTAAGATTTAGACTCAGTTTTAGACGAGCGTGGCACTGGTGCTTCGTAGGACAAGGCTGATTGGGAGAAACCATTCGAACTTTTGTGTGATGCCAGTGATTTTGCGATTGGAATTGCTTTAGAGCAAAGCTATGCTAAAATTTTTAAGGTTATTTACTATGCTATTAAAATTATTAATGAAGCTCAAATTAATTATACCACTAAGAGAATTATTAGCTATTGTGTTTGCTTTTGAAAATTTTATACCTTATCTGATTGGAACTAAATGTATAGTGCATACGGACCTTTCAACTATCAAATATTTAATGCAAAAGAAGGATGTCAAACCAAGATTAATTAATTGGATACTTCTAATGGAAGAATTTGACTTTTTGATAGTTGATAGAAAAGGAACTGATAATCAAATTGTTGATGATTTGTTCAGATTGGATTACTATAAACTATCTGAATTTAAGAAGAAAATTACAAAAACATTCCTTGATGAGCAACTGTAAATCATTAAGGAAAGGAATTTACCTTTGTATAGTGATATTGTGAATTATATAGTAAATGATATTTTGCCACCTGATTTAATAAGGAAACAACAAAAGAAATTTAGATATGATGCTAAATTTTACTTTTGGGAAGAGCCCAACCTATATAAATTGTGTAAGGATCTTATTATTAGAAGATGAGTATCATATGAAGAAATTGAACCAATTATTCGGAGTTATCATGATTCAGAATTTAGAGGACATTTTGGTACGAATAAAACTGCTTATCAGATTTTACAATTTGGATTTTCTTGGCCTACTCTTTTTAGGTATGTTTATAGATATATAAATTCATGTGATTGATGTCGAGAGTAGGTAATTTTTCTAGAAGAAATGAAATGCCTCTAAATTTTATTTTAGAAGTTGAGATCTTTGATGTATGGGGATTGAATTTTATGGGACCATTTACTCCTTCATTTAGAAATATATTGGTTGTTATTGATTATTTCTCAAAATGGATCAAAGCAATTGATTTACTTAGATGTGATGCTCGAGTGTTTCAGAATTTTTCTTGAAAAATATTTTTACAAGATGTGGAATACCGAGAGTGATCATAACTAATGGTGGATCTAATTTTAGGAATAATATGATTCATAGAATGATTGGAAAATATAATATTATTCATAGAATCTATACTTCCTATCATCCCCAGACTAGTGGCTTAGCAGAAGTGTCTAATCGTGAAATTAAAAGAATTTTGGAGAAAACTATGGATCTTCACAAATTAGATTGGTATGTGAGATTAGATATTGCATTATGGGCACATAGGACTGCCTTTAAGACCCCTATTGAAATGTCTCCTTATAGACTAGTATTTTAAAAGACTTGCCACTTAATTATAGAATTGGAGTAAAAAGCATATTAGGAGATAGAAGAGCTGAATTTTAACTTAAAGAACGCATGTGAGAAGAAATTTGTGCAATTGAATGAATTGGAAGAAATTAGAAATGAATCTTATCATAATGATAGGATTTATAAGGAGAAAATAAAATTATGGCATGATCGGAAGATATTAAGAAAGAAATTTGAACTTGGAAAGAAAGTTTTGTTATATAATACAACATTAAAAATATTTCCTGAAAAATTAAAGTCTAGGTGGATAGGATATCTTAATATTTTAAAAGTTTCTTCTTTTGGAGCTGTTGATATTGGGGATTCTAAAACTTAAAAGATATTTAAAGTTAATGAGCATAGATTAAAACCATATTTTTGAAGGGTATCAATCAGATTTTAAAGAGATTTTAATGTTAAGTCATCCTGAATATCTGACTGTTTGTCGGGCTAACGATGTTAAACCAAAAACTTTGTGGGAGGCAACCCATATTTATCTTCATTATATTTGCTTGCTTGTTTTTTGTAGTTATACTTGTGGTTAGTCATATTTGAGTCCTACTCATTCATAAATATAATAAAAGAATAAAAATAATTGGATTGTATCGAAGAATTAGAAATTTTCAAACCAAAAAAAAATTTGGTGCATTTTTTAATACTGGTGCCACCGACACCCTATTACACAGAGCAACACCTTATTTTAAGATTTAGGCGCCACTGGTGCCTCATCCGGCGCCACCGGTGCCGAAGGTCTTGTTATGGTTTTTAGAGTTTCAAATCGAGATTTTTGGCGGTTTTAGGCTGGATTTTGTCATAGTAACTTCCCAAAATGTGTTTTTAACCCCCTAAAACCTAGAGAAACGAAAAGATTCATTCTGAATTCGAATCCAATGGATTCTAACTCTGCAGTAACCCCAAGATTTAGATTTTTCAATTGATGAAAGTTCATCAGTTTTGAAGCGCAGCGATTATTCAACAAAGTGATGATGAAGAGTAGGATTATTACAGTAAGAGGCTTTGTGAATCGTGGTATGGATACTCCAAGTACTCGAATAGAAGAAATTATTGTGTTGAGGCGTTGGGAAGTGTTGTGCCACACTACTGCTGCTGTAGTTGTTCCTGTTGTGAAAGAGTTTTACACAAATCTTCATAAAATCAACCAAGGATTCATCTATGTGCGATGCAGGTTTATACAATTCACTCATTTGAAGATTATTAATTTTTTTATGGTTGAGATTGTGCCTATCTGCCATTATACGAATTTCGATGGGACGAGAGATAACATGAATGAAATTTATCGTTATTTGATGGTTGAAGGTGAAGATTGAGAGATAATAGACAATGAATTTGTAAGTTTTTCTACTGCATTTTTACATCTAGTGTCAAAGCAATGACATTACATCATTTCTACAAAGTTACTTCCAACTATAAAAATTAGCAAAGTGACAAAGGAAAGTGCAATTTTAAATTACTGTATTCAAATTGGAAGGCCAATCAATATTGGTACTATAATTGTGAAATCTTTATTGGGTTTGATTGTTCATGGATCTAAATATGGACCTGGACATCTTTCCACCATATTTCTTCTTTGTAGTCAGTCACTGGTTCCATTTGAAAGTTGGGGAAAATGGTGTCTTACTTGGAGGCCAATAGACCCAAGTAATCTTTATGATTGTCAGGCAATATGATATGAGCCTCATTGCAGATAAACCATCTCAGAGTTCACGACATATTTAGCTTTACTTTCCTGAAATTTCCCAAGTGATTTTAAAGAAGATCAAGAACTTGGAAAAAGAGGCACATAATATTATGTATGCTATTAATAATATCTCTGATTTATTTGATTACTTGGATTAGAGAATGAAAGAACTATTTCATCACACTAAGAAAATTAAAGATAATTTGGTAAATGTGATGAAAAGGAATGTTGTGATTGTTGAAGATTCGATCGATGAATTATCGTATCATCCCTTCTACATTTTGTTTGTGCATCATCAATTTATGAGAGATATCAAAGGAGAAGATAGTACTGAGACTAACGATGATTAGTGACTCTGCTTTATATTTAGTATTTGATATTTTTATTTTGCTTTGATGTGCTTAGTGATGTCTTGATTGACTTTGTAGTATGTGTTTGGACATATTATGCTTGGATTATGTGTTTGTGTTCAGTTTTTCAGTGTTAGAGTATTGTAGCGTGTTTGCGACGTTGAATTTCTATGGCTTGATGAACTCATTTGGTGAATGCTAAAGTGTGTAAGTTTGTAATGTGGATTTTATATATTAAAGTGATATTTTGTTTTGTTTGTGTAAATTTGATGTTAGTTAGTTGCTTAATTGATGAAATAGATGCTTAAAGAGGCTAATTATGGGCTGGCGTAACGTTGAAATGATCGAAATTGCAAAAATTTTATGGACCCAAAAATTGAACTGGCACCGCCGGCACCGAAATGCGGAAATTTGGGCTAATCAAATTAAATAGAGCACCGTCGGTGCCCTATCCAGCGCCGTTAGCGCCCGATTATAGAAAAGACCTGAAACCTCTTAAATTCACGATTTTTGCACTAGGACCCGCCTATTTCGCCATTTTCATCATCTTCTACCTGCAGCCAATGCATATTTGGAATCTATGGCTTGCTAAATCAAGAATTTCAAGCAATTTCAAGGTTTCTAAAGTGAGGATCTTGACTTCTCTTAGTAAAAGCTTCACCTTAAACTAAAAAATTTTTATTTTCACCATGGAAATTTCTCACATTATTTAGATCCAAAATTTGGAATTTTTGATGAAGTTTTAAGATTTTCCATAGTAATTTAAGCTCTTACTTACTTAGAGTTGCTTTAGGAGTCTCTTACATTGTGATTTTGAAATTTATTGGATTTTCTTGAAAATTGTTAGACAATTTTACATGGCTCCTATAACTAGAGACAAGAGAAAGATGGATTTTGATGAAGATAGATATGTTAATGTGAAAGCAAAATATCATTTCAATTCATTGTTGTATAACAAAAAGTACATTTAAGTCTAGGCTTTTGAAAATCTGGGCGGATCTTTAGAGAAGCTAATTTTTTATCGAAATTTGGAAACCTTTTATTATTTTGTTGCTAATTCTACTATGGTTAATCTTAGAGTATTTTATTCAAATCTTCCTTAGACTGAAACTGAATATGTGTTTGTTGGTGAAAAAATAGTAGAGCTTACCCCTCAGCGTATTGATACTTTTTATCAATCAAGGGGAACTTCATATTGCGAATATGAAAACATTTCGTACTGCGTAAGTTGAAATGAATGAAGTTATTGCATTTATTTTTGATGAAAAGGGGAACCTGAAAGTAAAACAAAGATAAATGATTATTTTCCCTACTTCCAAGTTAAATGTAGCATCTAATGTTTAGCATTATTTCATCTCTGCTGGATTACTTCCTTCTTATCATCACAATGAAGTCACTAATGATAGAGTGATTCTCAACTATTATATTCAGACTATGAAATAGATTGATGTTGGATCAATTATCTTTAAGAATATTCAGACTATTGCTAGAGGAGAAACCACCGATGAGTTATGACATCTTGCACTGATTCATGCATTATGTGTACGGTATGGAGTTGAGTTTGATAGTACTGAGGAGTTAGTCCATCCATGGAGGCCTGATACGAGATCATTATTCATAACTATGAGTCTCATGTAGTAGGGAGAGGAGAAAGTAGGATTACTGATATTCCTACTACTAGCCAAGACATACCATCTACATTTGAAACTCCTACATTATTTGATGTTATAGAGCAGTTGAAGATTTAGAGTTCCATTATTGATAGACTCCATAGCAGGATGGATGATATTGAGGCTCGAAGCGATGTTAATGAAGATTATATGAGGAGGAGAGTTGAGTATGACATTGCTTACCATGATCCTCAAGTCAGATATATGAGGGGAGATACTGGGGTGGCATTTCCTACCTGCCCCAGCTATGTTCCTTACCAATCTGATCATGTATATGAAGCTGAGGATGCTGGTGATGATGAGTGTTAGTTTTATGATTTCTGTTTTCATTGTTTGTTATAGTACTTTTATGTGTTTTTATTTGTTTTTCTATGATTCGGGAAGTCTATAAATGTATCTGTGTTAAAAAAATGAAAATATAATGAACTCTGTGAAAGGTTCTTTAGTGATTTGGATTGAGATTGTGATGTTATGTTGGATGTTTAATGTTTAAGTGTTTAATATTTATTCACCCTGCAAATCTTTAATATTGTATATATATATATGTATATATATATATATATATATATATATATATTTCGTTGTCTCTAATTGATTCATGCTTGCTAGCTTAATTTTTTTGATGAATACCAAAGATAGCTTCGAAGAATTCAAAATCACAACACAAAAATGTTAGTTTTCTTTTGCTCTCTACATTTTCAAATTTATATGTAATGAAAAACATAAGTTTGGGGGAGGGTAAAATATTAACTCTTATTTGTTCTCAATTAATATAATTTCAAAAATTATTAGCACGACTTTTAGTAGTTGAACCTAACTTTAGATAACTAAATTTTTTATTTCATTCAAATATTATAGTAGATTTGGATGAATGTTTTTTTAGTAATAAAGGTTAATTTTATAAGGTTAAGATATTTAGTATGAGAGGATTGAACTATATTTGACTATTTAAAGTAAAGAAAACTGCATTGTTGAAATGTTAAGAGACTTGAAGAACTATGTGTGAAGAAAGGATTGTGACTTTATGATGAATTATAAAGTTGCTATATATTTAGAAAGTAAGGAGGTATTTCAAATTTCAACTTTAGAAAAAGGAGAGTGAAGTTCAAAACTATTAAAGGCTATCTAGATATAGTAATCCTCATATAAATAAAAGGAAAGAATTGAAAAACAATAAAAAAAAGAAAAAAAATGAAAAGAAAAAGAAAGAAAATATATGTGAGGTAAAGCTTAAGGAGATGCCTAATAAAAAATTGGCTTCACTTGAATCAACTAAAAGGAAGAAATTTGTTACATTTCTGAATTTATATTTAATGTATTAGTCTGCTTTCTAATAAAGTTTGCATGGGATTCTTTTTTCATATAGTCTTTCAAGGCACCCTTAATGTGACAAATTATTGTTCATCATGAAATGAATAGAAAACTAAATCTCTTAGACTTGACTACTGAATGTTATTATACTTGTAGTTTTAACCTGAGTTACTGAACTTCTTTCAAAAAATCTTACTATTATATTCATTTAAATCAAAAATCATAGTATTTTATAAGTGAAAAGTTCACTACTTTGAGTTATATTTTTATGTAGTAAAAGGATTACTTGAGGACAAGTAATAGTTAAGTTTGGGGGATTTTGATGCACCAAAAATATGTTAGATTTTTGCTATATAATTTGTACTCATTTTTTGTGATATTGCACTTTAAAGAAAGATATTTTTCATGTTTTGCTGCAGGTATGATGATTTTAGGTGATTGGAGTAAAAGAAAGCGAAAAGGAATGAATTTGGAGCAAAAAGAGGCAAAATGAAGAATTCAGGGCGGCGCCAGAATGGGCGCCGCCGGTGCCAAAAATGGGCACCGCCGGCACCCAATACCAGAGAGCTCAGAATTAAATGGCGACTCAGCGTCGACGATGCCCAGTGTCGGTGAAAGTTAAATTCAATGTATTTGGATGCTTTTTGAAGGGTTGCTTAAGGAAATGCTTGGGGAATTCATTTCTAAACTATTTCAAATAGATTTGGACGCTAAGAAAGTGAGAGAGGAGAGGGAGTGAAGTCTTCTAGAGTGAGTAGAGTGTGTTAGGGTTTGTGGAGAGTGTGTGGTAAGTGTGTAGAAGTGTTGTTTAGTGAGGGATTCTTTTCTATAGAGAGTCAGAACAAGAGGAAAGTGAGAGATTGTTTCTTCTTTACTATTCCAAAGAGAGAATTGAGTGTTAAAGTGAAGAGAGAAAAGGATTCAAAGGAACTTCAAGGGATTTTCTTGGGGAATAAATTAAGATAAGTTATATTTACTTTTGTCATTTGTATGGCTTTTCTTTTATATATAAAATCCATATATTGTTGTATCTTCCTCATGAATTCTGAGTATATTTTTTTGTATTTCTTCTTTGAATGAGATGTGCTGAAGTGTTGATGTAGATTTGATGTGCAACAAAAATATTAAAAAATTGTGATGATTTTTCACTTTCAACTTCATTTACTTTTCGATCTGGCCAATTAAATTATTAAAATTTGTTGTAAAACATAAAATCTAAAAGGACCAAGTGTTCTACAACAATAGTGGAGAATTAATTCAATGTCCATATATGAGTTGGTATTTCACGGGAATTGAGTGCAAATAAATAGGGAAATGTGGTTTGATAGGCGTCAAATTGGATATTTTAGAGTGATAGGCTAAAAACCCTAATTTGGTCATAACGTTTGGTCACTAACGCTAGGGTTAGCCTTCAGGTGAAGGAAAGTGGAAGCTCTAAAGTGAGAGACAGTATCCTTCTAGCCTAACCATGGATTTATTGACTAAGCCTAAGATTTGTCAATGTTCTTTACATAACATGGAAGAGGGGGTACTGTGACGAGGGTAAAGAATATAAATGCTCTTATATGGCACAATACAAATTTATCGTCAATCTATATCAATCATTCAACATAAAATCATTGCAAGAGGAAAGATATTTTTCCATATTTGAACCTTTCAATACAAAACTTAGTGTGTGTTAGTTAATCCTGTTTAGAAATTTAGAAAGTAATTTTAGTTAATGTAGCCTTAGTTATCATTGCACTAGCAACTTAAATAGTACTTGAACTTGCGTTGCAAATTGAGTATTAGATTTCAAATCTTTACTATATTTTAGAAAAGTTCCTACCTTCCTCGTGGGATCGATAACCAGGACTCCACTAGAGCCCTGTATTACTTGAACGATACATATACTTGCATATACGAGTGACTTCCTAATTATTAAATTAATCTTATTGTGAAACTGAACTGAAACTATCTATTGAATATTTAAGTTATAGGCAGCACACCCAACCCAATTCAACCATTCACTTTTAAAATTTTCTCAGTTTTAGGATCTTTAATATCCACAGCTCCATAGGGATAACTTTTATTACAATAAATTGAACCATCCACTTGGACTTACGTTTTACTGCAAATAATCTTAATCTGGCATTATATCTTCAGGCTTAATATTTTTATTCAGAATATTACGATCATGCCACATCTTTAGCTTTTCTTTATATATGTTAGCACTTTCATATGATTCATTCCTTATGTTTCAATCCCATTTATTTGCAATAATCTTTTCTCAACAACATCCTTTAAATTATAATTGAACTCTTTAATAGCCCAATATGCTTTAAGCTCAAATTCAACTGGTAAATGACATGCTTTCCTAAAAATTAATCTATATTGTGACATTCCTGTAAAATTTCTATATGTTGTCCTACAAGCCCACAAAATGAAATCTAGTTTGACTGACCAATCATTTTTTTTATTAACAAATTTTTTTAAAAATTCTTTGAATTTCACGATTGGATAATTTAACCAAACCACTTGTCTAAAAATGATAAGAAGTAGCACTTTTATGGTTAATATGATATTTCCTTATTAATTTCATCATAATTATATTTCTGAAATGACTTCTCCCATTAGTTATGATTACTCTTGGCATTCCAAATCAACAAAATTTGTTCTTTTTTAAAAACTTTGCAACACTTCAAGCATCACATTGAGGTAAAACAATAGCTTCTATCTATTAAGATACATAGTTTACTGCTAACAATATGTATAAATTTCCAAAGATGGTATAAATGGTCCATGAAATCTAATCCCCAAACATCAAATATTTCAACTTCCAACCTATAATTGAGGGGCATCTCATTTCTTCTAGAAATATTGGCTACACGCTAACATTGATCACAATTTCTAATATAAGCATTAAAATCATTAAAAATTGTAGATCAATAAAATCCAGCTTGTAGAATTTTATATGCAGTTTTATCAATAACCAAATGTCCCCAAAAATCAGAATCATGACATTTTTGAATAATTTCATAAGTTTCTTCTAATGTCACACATCTTCGAATAATTAGATCATTTTCTTATTTATGTAAAAATAAGTCTTCCCAAAAATAAGTCTTAGCTTCAGATAAAAATTCATCCTCTGTGGGTATGTCAGACCATAGGGTAATATGTCACTAACAAAAAAACTTATAATGTTGGCATACCATGAAACACGCTACTCATTAATAGTGAACAATTTTTCATTAAGAAAATGTTTATTAATTTTTTCATCAGAAAAGAGATTTTTCATTTCCTAGCCTAGACAGATGACCAGAATCAGAACCCTTCTTATCTACTATCTCAAAGTTAAATTATTGTAAAAGAAGAATCCATTTTATCAGTCTTCATTTTGCATCCTTCTTTTTTATTAAATATTTAATAACATAATGGTCAGTATGCACCACACATTTAGTTCTAATCAAATATGATCTGAATTTATCAAAAGTATACAATATAGCTAATAACTCTTCTCAGTTGTGGTATAATTAATTTGGGTTCAATTAAGTGTTCTACTAGCATAGTAGATTACTTTGAAAATTGTATCATGTTTTTGTCCTAAAACAACTCAAATAGCATAATCACTTGCATCACACATTAACTCAAAAGGTTTTTCCCAATCTAGTGAAACAATAAATTATGCAATGATTAAATTTTCTTTTAATAATTAAAATCTCTTAGGCATTCATTATTAAAATTAAAAATTACATATTTTTCCAATAACTGGCATAGATGCTTAGTAATTTTTGAAATATCTTTATTATAACATTTGTAGAATCCAGCATGTCCTAAAAAACTCTTAATTTCCCTTGCATTTGTTGGTTAAGGTAAATTAGCGATCACTTGAATTTTTGCAGGGTCTACTTCCATACATTTTTGTTCCAATTTGATGTGCTAAAACAATTCCTCCTGCTACCATAAATTGGCATTTTTCCTAATTAAGGACTAAGTTTGTTTTTTCACAGTGTTTAAGAACATTAGATAGGTGTTCTAAACATGATTCAAATGAAGTTCCAAACACTAAAAAATCATCCCTAAACACTTTAATTCTTTTTTCAATTAAATCACAGGAAATATCCATCATACATCTTTGAAATGTTGCAGTGACATTACATAAACCAAAGGGCATTCTTCTAAAAGAATAAGTACATAAGGACTGGTAAATATTATTTTCTCTTGATCCTCAGGAGGTATTTGCATTTGGTGATAAGCACTATATCCATCCAAAAAAAATACTTATGCCTAGCTAGTCTATCCAACATTTGATCCAGAAAGGGAAGCAGAAAATGATCTTTTTTGGTGGCAAGGTTTAATTTTCTATAGTCAATGCATATTCGCCATCCTGTGACTTGTTTGAATTGTATTAATTCATTCTTTTCATTAACAGTTACAGTTACTCCTCCTATCTTTGGAACACAGTGAATAGGACTAACCCATGCACTATCTGAAATAAGGTAGATAATTCCAGCATCTAACCTCTTTAAAATTTTTTTATTAACAACTTCTTTTATAATAGGGTTTAATATCCTTTGAGGATCAGCCTTGTGTTTGCAGTTCTTTTCCATAAGGATTCTGTGTATACAAATTGAACGATTGATTCCTTTAATATCATTTATGGTCCATCCAAAGGATTTGTTATATTTCTTAAAAGTTTCAAGCAAACTCTCTTCTTTTCTGGGAGTTAATTTTGAGGAAATTATAACAAGAAAAGTTGAGGAATCACCTAAGAAGGCAAATTTTAAATCTTCAAGAAGTAATTTCAATTCAAGTTCAAAGTTTTTTTAATTGATGGTCAAAAAAATTCATCTTTATGTGTCATGTCCAAAACTTAAATACTTTCTTGAGCATAATTTAAATCTTCCTCAACAAAATCATCAGAGTGTTGCATTCCCTCTTCTTGCTCGTGTTCCAACTTTTCACTTTTAGAATTATCTTTATAAGTTGCTTTTAAAATGGCATTCACTCAGATATCTCATTACCTCCATCGAGAAACATTCATCATCTTTACCTTTTACAATATATTTCATTGATTTTGAAATATTAAATGTCACAGTTTGATCATTAACACACATAGCTTATTCCCCTTTCTACACATTTATCATTGCTCTTCTTGTAGCTAGAAAAGGTCTACCTAAAATAATAGATATATCTTTATCTTTCTCCATATCAAGCATAACGAAATCAAGAGGAAAGATAAATTGATATACCTTTACTAAAACATCTTCTTTAACTCCTTTAGGTTATGTTGTCAATTGATTTACTATTTGCAAAGTTATAATAGTCAGGGTTATTTCACCTAATCCCGATCTTTTAAATATAGATAAAGACATAAGGTTAATGCTTGCACCTAATTCACATAACGCTTTCCCATAAAATCTATCTCCAATTGCACATGGAATTGTGAAGCTACAAAGATCTTTAGGCTTTTTTCAAGAATCTTTTTCTGAATTATTGCATTGCATTCTTCACTAAGTGCAATGGTCTATTATCTTCAAACCTTTTTTTATGTTGAGAATATCCTTCATAAACTTCACATAGCTTAGCATTTGTTCGAAGGCTTTAGCAAATGGAATATTAATTGTAAAGTTTCTAAAAATCTCCAAGAATTTTGAAAATTGCTTATCCAACTTTTGTTGTCGAAGTATTTCAGGAAATGGTGGTGGTGACTTTTCTAAATCAATTTTCGGTGGAAAATAGGTCTTTCCAAACCTTTCAGAGCCTCTTTTTTTGGTTCTTTAATCCCTTCTTTCTTTACTTCAATCACTTTTTGAACTCTACCTTATAACTCTCTTCCACTTCTCAATTAAATAACTTTTACATGCTCTTTTATTTTTATCTCTTGGATTTATTTCTGTATTACTAGGAAGGGTTCCTTGGGATCTATTACTTAATGAAATGGCTATTTGTCCCAATTGATTCTCAATATTTCTAATTGTAGCTCCTTGACTTTGCATTTAATTTCTCATTTGTAACACTACTTCTTCTATAGACAACTTCTTCTCCTTAATTTGTGAAGGATTGTTAAAACCTGGAGGACAAGTTGATTTACAATTATTATTACCTTGATTGTTTCAATTCCCCAATGGGTTTACTTGATTTCTCCCTAATTGTTAATTACTACCACCCTGATTATTGGTATTCCAGTTAAATTTTAGATGATTCTTCCAACCTGTATTATAATAATTAGAATATGGGTTATTATGCTTGTTTATTACATTTAAAGATCCTAATGATGTTTGAGAATCTGCCATTTGGCCAAATGATTTCTCTTCAATCATTGAAATCGGTTGAGAAAAATTCATTCCAAATCATTCTATCTTCCTTAAAATTTTAGTAACTTGATTTGCTAGAACTATAAAAACATCAGATTCATGAATAATGGCTACTTTTTAGGATTTATCCTCACAGAAGGCCATGTTGACCTCATTTTTGATGAGGTCTTCTCTTCTTCTCTTTAGTACTTAGGATCTAGCCTTAGGCTTTTCCTTTGACTATCTTAGAAGACTAGAATTGGGATCCACCATCTAGAATTTTAAACCACTTCTTAACTCCCTGCAAACTCCACAAACTTGACTGTAGACCCCTAATCACCTAGAGGGTTGAAATCAAGTGTGGAAGTTTAAAGGATGAGTTCTCATAGGACTCTTTGGCCTTGGGACCGCTTACTGGGTTGCCTGGTCTGATGAAGGAGCTGACTTACACACACACTACACTCATACACTACACTTCCATACACCTCCTAAAACACACCCATACCTGACTTGACCTCCTGACTCATGCAGGTGATTCACATGGATGGTCTTTAACCCCTAAGCCCTTGGCTAAGAGGGTTAGGAACAACATAGTGGGTGCCTCAAATGAGTCCCTTCATGGCTCATGTGGGCTTGATATGGCTTCATGGCTCAACCAAAATGATTTTATTCCACTTACATTCACCTAATCTTCCATTTTCCAAATTTTTAATTTTTGACCCCGGGACCCTACACCCGCTAACCTACCCAAAGCCCTGAATAGCCCAAATTTCTCAAAATTTCCAAATCACCCAAAATTCTCCAAAATCATTCCCAAACATTTCCACATCACTCAAACTGATCATCCATAACCAAAAATACCAAAAATTCCAAAAATACCTCCCAATGCCCTCCAAATACCCAAAATACCCCTCTTAGCCAAAAAATCCAAAAATTCAGAAAATTCCCAGAAAATTCCAGAAAATCCCAAATATTCCCAATTTCATTTTGTTCAACTACACCATGGGCCAATTTTGTCAATTTACCCCACTTTTATCAAAATCCCCAATTTGACCCATTTTAACCCAAAGTGAACCCAATGTCAAACCTAACCTACCCAATTGACCCAAATTCTGGTCCAATGCAATTCTAAACTTCAATTTAACATCCCCAACACCAATCTAGACCAAATCCAAGCCCAATTTGATTGGCATTGGGATCCAATTTCACTTTTGGCCTTAAAGCCCAATTTGGACCCATGACCCAAATTTAGCCCAAACTCACCCAATTCAACTCCAATTAACCCCAAATCTTTTCTAAACCTTCCTTAACATCCCCACAAACAAAACACTAACATGATTTGCCCAAAATTTAGACCCAAACCCCACTCAAATTCAACCCAAAATCAAAAAGCCCAATTTCGACCTAAACCTAAACCTAGCCCAAATGAGCCCAAATCCCAAAATCAAAACCTAACCAAAGCCAAAACCTCTTTGAAACACTCCCATAAACATTTCCCAACATTAATTTTACGTCAATTTCAACTCTAGCCCAACTTTGGCCCATGGTAGCCCATTTTGGCCCATCTTAGCCTCTTTACCAAAAAGGCCCATATCCAACCCAATTCAAACCCAAATCACCTCAAATTTGTTTCATACTACTCATGAAGCATCCCTAAACCAAAACCAACAATTATTTGGCCCAAACTTTTACAAAAAATTCTCATCTATGAACACATTCTTAAACTTAAAAGCCCACTTCCCTTAAACCTTCCTAAAAGCCCATTTCCTTCAAAATTCAAAAGCCCAAATCATCCTAAAGCCCACATGACACTTCCCCTCATCATCCATTTGATCAAAATCACCCCTAAGTTTCAAAATCATCAATTAAACCATTCCAAATCAAGCCACATGTCAAATTACCCCCTAAATGTCAAATATTTCTAAAACCCTTTTCATGAAACAAGTCGACCTTTTCCCAAGCCAAATGGAGCCATGAACAAGCCATTCTCAAGCCACATGAAGCCATGAGGGCTTTGACTTGTCATTAGTCCATTTATGGCAAGAAGAGGGGGTTCTTTCTTAAACCTCCTTTAACCCTTTTTACCTTAATCATGTCACACACTAAACCATGTTTAGCCACCTCATCATGGATGGAGACTTCACCACTCCTTCTAAGCCGACCTAAATGATTCCCTCAGCTCAAAATCGGAGCTTGGAAGGGTGCACCAAGCCCAAAATGGTGGGTTAACCCAAACCAAGCCAAAGTGAGCCTTCTCCCATTCCATTTAAATCAAACTCCTTTACACATGTCAAACCTCGATTGAATGCACCAAACCCCGACCACGACCCACTCGAACAAGATGGTGACCAATGCACAGCCGGCCAGCCACCGGGTCGCCGGAAAACACCATGGCCGAGAGCTCACATGTGAGCCAACTTTGGGATTCTACCTTGCTGAGCCGCCCCATGCCCAGTGGCCACCATGGCCGTTGCTCGCCCTTGACCTAAGCAGCTGATCCCAAGCCCTAACTCTCCCTGGGAGGCCCTCCACCCTCTCCTATTTAAACACCACCCTTCTCGGCCATGAGAGGTGCTGAACCAAACCTTAAGGAAACTCTGCCAAAATCATTCCAGATCACTCTCTACACATAGAGTATTTGATCCCCACTGAATTCCAGCCCCAATTCCCTCCAGCTGAGCTCAATTTTGAGCTCAAACTTTAGCCTAAAAACCGGGACACTTCTCCACGGTGAGCCAATCCCCAAATTGATTGGTTCTACACCTTCACCGGACCGAGGGAAGGTGTCCACCAACAAAAGCCCCATCTCCGAGGCCACCCGGTTGCTCCCAGCCCTCCAAGCTTTGTGATCGGCTGTGGTCGAAGTCCAACCTAGACAATTCACTGGACCGGGAGACTTCATCCGGAGCTTGCTAGGATCCGATCGAAGGTGCAACAACTCTCGGATCGAAGCTTCACTTCTGCGAGCAAAGGTATGAACTCATTCTTCTTCCCGAGCTTACGGAGATTCTCCATTTCATTTGAATAAATTTCAATGCATGTTTACCGTATGGATGTGTTCGTCTCTTCAAGACGAATCCATAGAGCATAAGAACACGAAAATCCGTTGAGAATCGAGTGAGAAATTAGGGTTAGAAGGTTGACGGTCACGGGTGCACACCAGTCGTAGACGATGACAAGGAGCCGTTGCATCGCGCGTGTATCGAGCGGACGGTTCAGATCGCGCCGGATGAGGAGACGGAACGATACAGCGGGCCCCGGGACGGCTGACTCAGATGGCGGCGCCCAATCACAGCGCGACACGTACCCCTTCGGGGCTGCCGATGTTTCGGCGGCGCCGCGTGGATAAGTAGATAAATAGGGTATTTAATGTATTTATTAAATATCGAAACTTTAAAAATTCATAACTTTGTGTAGGAAAATCGAAAAAATAAAATAAAAATACCCTATTGCTCGGTGAACGAGAGGAGAATAATGTGGAAAAGAAATCATTTAATTTCATCAAGTATTTTATTTTTTATAATTTATTTACTCTCTGCATACATTTAATTCTCCATGCATGTATACAATTCACCATGGCATGAGACCATAGGGCTTTTGAAGCCTCCGAATTTGGGAACATTCCCGAATTTTCCAAAGTCGAGGTCATCCTATGAAGAGTTATTGATTTTTCAAATTCATGTCACTGTTTTGAGTATTTTAATTCCAATAAATAGCATGTCGTGAAATAAATTCTAGGAAAATTTGGTGATGTTCCTTATGACCAGAGAACCCTAGGAAAAATAGGTTTTGAGTTAGTTCATTTCAGACAACCCTAATTGGCTTAAGTACTCAAAATAGGTCTCTAATTAATTAGAGCTAACCATACATCAAATTGACTTCAAATCAATTCTCCATTGACCTTTAGGGTCAGAAGAACCCACTATAAAAATTTGAGGTCAATTGGACTTGGTTAGCCCTATTAATTGGGTTGATTAAGCCATTTAGTCATTTTAAACTTTAAAAATTCATAACTTTCAAAATATCTTTCAAAAATTCACCAAATTGGTTTTAGAATCTCTCTGATATCAGGGGAATTTAAGAAAATTAAAATTTCAATTTTCTAAAAAAGTTGATTTTTAATATTATTTTAATATTTTTAATAATTAAAAAATAATAAAAATCACAAAAATAATAAAATTCACCAAAATGTCACATTTTGAATTTTAATCACTTAGGAACAAACCCCATATTTTTCTTAGGCCTATTTGGTGAGATATTAATTTTTAAAGCTCTAGGGTAATTTTAAAATTAAAAAATGTATTTTCTAGCATTTTCACTAAAATAATTATAATAAATCATAGAAAAATCAGAAAATTGCAAAATTTGCTTCTCTGATTTCCTTGATATCAGAGAGATTTTTGAAAAACATAAAATTCATTTTTCAACATTTATTTTATTTTTAAATTAATTAACACTCCAGAACTTAAAATATTTATAATAAAAATAATATAATTCAAAAAATCACCAAAATTGGTCAAAGTGGTCCCCTGGTCATTAGGAATGTCCCCTAATTTTCTTAAGGACAGAAACTTTCCCTTAGTCATGTTATTAAATTTTCCTTGGAAATCTCTATTTTCTACCAAAAATAATTATATAAATAAATTAAATACAGAAAATCACATTTTCTCCTCTCATGTCTTTATTGACATATGAGTGAAGTCACATAAAAATTTCAAGTTCATTTGAGTTCAATTTAGTGAGTTATGAAATTATTAAGCTTAAAGGGTAAAGTGGTAATTAATTTTTTTAATCCTTAATTAAAACTTTAGGTTTAATAAAAAATTAACAAGTAAAATATTTGATCCTAATCTGATTTGGATGATTGAAATTTAATAATTGAAGGGTAGAAACCCATTAAGCAATTTAAAATGATTAAACTTTAATTAAATAATTGATTAAATTTGGAAGAATAATAAAATTGGAATTATTAAAATAGGGATATTATTAGGAAGAGATTTATTCTTTAATTTAAAAAATCCCTAAATTAATCATTCCATTAGTGCTTAATTCCTAATTAAAATGATAATTCAAATTTAAAATATTAAAAGACTTAATCATTAAACTAAAATTAAATTATTGAACTCTTTTAAAATTTTAATTAAAATTAAAATGAATAAAATTAAATTAAATTAAAAAATTAAATTAAATCAAATTAAATCAAATTAAAAATTAAATTAAAAATTAAATTAAATTAAAAATTAAATTAAATTAAATTAAATTAAATTAAAAATTAAATTAAATTAAATAAATTAAATTAAATTAAATTAAATTAAATCAAATTAAATAAAAAAATTAATTAAATTAAATCAAATTAATTCAATGTAACATCAAATCAAACTAAATTGAATTAAATTGAATTAAATTAAATTAAATTAAATTAAATTAAATTGAATTAAGTTGAATTAAATAACATCACCTAAGAAATAAAGAAATAAGCCTAAAATAACTTGAACACTATTCCAAATTTAAACCCTTCAATTGAAATTAAGCTAAATCACAAACCATTTGAACACCAATTTACCCTCAAAAGCTTTAGTTATCATAACTCCTAAACAAAATATTAAATGAAATGTTACTTCACTTATAGGACATTCAAATATCCTAGTTCACTGAGCAAGTTAACAAAACTTGAAAACCTCGGACGATCGATTCATTTACATAATTAAATTCATTTGGACTTAAAACAATCCTAGAAATATTGAAAAGATGTTTAAGATTCTTCTTAAGCACTTCCTCAATATGATAGGATATTTATAAGAACAATTGAACTTAATTGTTCTTTGATGAAGAAAATCGTCTTCAATCCAAAACACAAGGAACCTAGACGTCATAGGAAATGACTAGCTATAGGATTAGGAATTTGGTAGAAAACCATAACCCTTACCTTAGCTTTACCTAGGAACTTGCTTAAATATTCTAACTGTGTTTTAAGTACGGCTTGGGATGACGGGAAGACCCTCCGGGTACGCTTTTATTTTATTGCGATTTACTTTACGGTAATTTATTTAATCGCATCGCACTTATTTTTCTCGCATGATAAACAACGAGTTGCATGAAAACCTACACCTTTAGGACGAAACCAAAACTGAAACCCATAACTAAATTAAAAGACACTACAAGATAAAATTCACCTCCACAACATTTCAAAATATAAGACAACTCAAAATTTAATCACAAACGAACACAAAACTACAATTACAAGCTGAATTAAAACGTCCTGTTGGATGATCGGGAATACCTCGGATGATGTAACCTACGTGTTGCTAACGGGATTTCCCACGGTCTAAATGAAAGTGTGGAACTCATTCAGTTGAGTTTAGCAAATTCATCTGGACTAAGTGAATCCGATAAAAATAATGATGCCGGAAGGATAGAACCGTGGGATCTTAACCGGTGTTGTTATAATCAACTTTAAGATTTGTTTTAATTAAAACACAAAAAACACTTGGAAATTAAGACTTCTCTAAACCAAAACACTTTTCTCATCCCACGATTTATGATTTCTAAAACTAAACCTCTGCAACAACAAGGAGCTTGGAGCATGGTGGGCAGCACGGCCATCGTCGTCAGCAAAAACTTGAACCTACTTCAGCAAAACTTTCCTAGAATTAAACAACAAAGCCATAGGACTTCGAGGTAGTTTGCCTAGTGCAACATAAATCCTCAACTCTTCGTTAGGCATTTGCATTGCAAATTAAGCCCTAACCGGTCTTAGGATTCCGAGGTAGTCGTCCGATACGACATAAACCCTCATATCATATAAATATAAGCCCTAATTAATTAAAATTGGCAAGATTAAAACATTAAATAAACATTAGGGCTTTCCTAAATCCAAGCCAAACAATAGGATAGTCGGGAGATTATCGAAGTTCACTTCGAATCCGTAATTTCTCCTACTTTTCTTCCTTTGAATTCCCAAAATAAAATGTTCCAAACTCGATCCATTCCCTATTGAGATTCAAAAATTCAATTCTTTGAAAACTTAAACTTTGAAATTCTTGAGAGCAGAATTATTGATTATTATCGAGAGTTTTCTTAGGTGATTCCCGTCACTTAAGATGTAATTAACTATAGGGCTTGCCCTTATAGGGAATTTTAAAGAACCCGAGTAATATAAACCCTGTTTAATGTTTTCATATTAAGCGAGGGAATTTGTCGGCTTATAAAATTGGTTCGCAGACCAAACGGATGTCACAAATCTTCTAGTTTATTTAACCGAGCCTCACCATCGAAGCGGTGTGTTTATCCTTAGGGATAGATACACGGTTTGTGATGCGGTGCTCGTTTATATAAACTATTTGGGATGTGAGATCGGTTTCGATTTCATATCTTAAAATCTTCAAATTTAAAATTATTTTCAAAATCAAATACTACTTTCTAAATTATATCTATATTTAAATTAAATTTAAAATTCGCCGACAACTTCTGTAGGAGACCCCTTTTAAAAAAAATAAAACACATAACCTAAAAATATGCCGACAGGCCATTGAAAATTATTTGTAGCCATTTTCATCAATTAAAACATAAGCTTCATTAAACTGTTTAGACATCAATGAACCAGCAGCAGCATCATCGATAATAGATCTAAAAGATCCAACTAATCTATTATAAAAAGTTTGAGTTATTAACCAATCTGGTATCGAATGATGTGGACACTTTTCTAGAAGATCTTTAAAATGTTCCCAAGCTTCAAAAATAGATTCCCCTTCAAACTGACAAAAATATGTAATATTTAAGCTTTGCAGACTTTGATGGAGGAAAATACTTAGCAAGAACTTATCGCGATAAATCACCCCAAGTTCTGATAGATACATGTGCTAAATAATGTAAACATATCTTAGTTTTATCTCTTAATGAGAAAGGAAAAAGTTTATGTATAATAACATCATCTGAAACACCATCATATTTAAATGTAGTACACAATTCTAGAAAAATGGCAAGATGTAAATTTGGATCTTCAGTTGGTGCTCCCAAAAATTGATTATTAGATAACATTTAGATAATTGTAGGTTTATGTTCAAATGACTTAGCCACTACAGTAGCTACCATAAAATTCATCTACTATAGGGTTAGCATAATCTCTTAAAGGCCTAAATTCTTGATGGATTTCAACATTTTGATTATTTTGATTTTCCATTTTTTGAATATTTTTATCTTTTCTATATATATATATATATATATATATATATATATATATATATTTGATTGTTCTTATTGCTCTTTTTAATTCAAAATCATAAGACATAAGTCCTTCAGAACCTGAACTATGAATAGACTGTTATAAAACACAATAAAAAAACAAAAAAAAAACTACTTCCTAAAATAAATCTAACAAGTTTAAATAAGACTTTAAAAAGTAGAAATTAATTTTTCTTAAAGTTTTATTTCTTTCCCCGGCAACGACGCCAAAAACTTGATCCCTTATATTTAAGCTTACGTTTTTATATATGAATTGATACTTTTCTTTAATGATTTCTCTTTCTTTACAACGAAGCCAAAAATTTGATGCTAATGTAAATAAGAGATTTAAATGATACTTTAAAATGGGATACTGCACAAGCATACATATTTTTATCAATTAATGTAGGATTTTCCGATTAACCCCCGAGATATCGAAGCCATAGAGAAAGTGTTAAATATAGATATATTTTTTTAGCAAAGAAAACAGAAGAATAACTTTTTACTTTTTTTTGAAAAGATCTTACCCAAACTAAAGGCAATATTTTAGGAGATAAAATTTGATTCTTTTTTCTAAGTTTTATAATTTAAAATGAAAGTAAGCAACTACTTTAACTAAATTTTTTGTAAGATGTAAACTAATGCAAATGATATATTTTTTTCCCTCATGAGTCAGTGATAAGTCATGGAATTTCATTGTGGAATTATGCTAAATATGTTGTGCCAAATAGAAGCAATTATATGCTTTACCATTACTTGAGATGCTATAAAGAACATAGATTAAACTATTGTTTTATTAATTTTGAAGACGGGTTAGGGCCGGAATGATACTAGCTCTCACTCTAATGTTTCCTCTTCTCCCTCCACCTGGGGGTTAACATATCAATCAAAACATAAAACAATAAATCAAATTAGGGGCTTTTCCTGTCACTCTAAAGTCCTCTAATTCTACACCGATCAATGTATATCTCCTTATTTATTTGCATTTAATCATATGGACTACATTCTCACCCATAAAATCTTATATCACTCTTACCAATTGTTGACTAAGGCAATACCATACCCATTTTTACATGTTCTCACAACAAAATTTAACATCGTAATTGGTCAAATTAAGAAGTGAATGAAGTGCAAGTTTTTAAATCATCACAACTTCTTCCAATATTGATTTCCTATACTTCACACAACATTCTTCCATATCATTATTACTTCATCATTTTAAGAAAAAAGATAAAGAAAACTACTCAGAATTCATGGAGAAAATAAAATCACAACTTGGTTTAAAAGTAGAAATCATAGTGAAAATATCAGAAGTCTTAAGTAAAAACTAAATGTAATAACAAAGATAAAGACTTATCTGAAAATCTTCTCCACCAAACTCTAGAAGTTCCTTTGAAAACTTTGCATTCCCTTACAAACCTCCTTAGAGGTTGGCGTCCAACTCTAAAGACTCTAATTCTCACTTCTAAGTCTAATACAAACTACAGTAAATTAAAGTAAAAATGGTGATGTGGAGTAGTGTGTTTTTAAAATAACTCTCTGACACAATAAACATAAACCACACTCCAACATCAACCACATTTCTGATCTTTATGTCTTCTTTTTTAAATTTTTTAACCGATATCTTTGTATCTTTTCAATTTATGTCCAGATTCGACGTATCTTCAAAAAGATGAATCCATTCAAGAGTATTTTGAATTGAATTTAGTGTCAACAGGATGTTACCCACGTTCTTACCAAGTGATACCTCAAATACCTCTTCAAAATAGTACCAAAAATTAAATAACTCCTCTTTAGTAACTGTCGCGCGTAAGCGTAAGTTCTCGACTCCTAGCCGCACGGGCTTCTGGCGTGTAAGCTCCAGATCTAGGTGCATTGTCGCGGGCTTGGTGATTAAGCACGAGTTCCGACACTTAGCCACTAAAGATCAATATTGTAATTTTCTTCATTTTTTGCTCTAAATTTGATCTTTTTTAACTTCATTTATCACATTCATCCATTTAATCATACCTACAAGAAAATATACCAAAATACCTTTTATTAAAGTGCAATATCATCAAAAATAGGTATAAAGATTTGCATAAAAAACTATATATTTTAGGTGTATCACTTGTGCAGTAAGTAGTTCCCTCTCATTAGCAAGGCCATATTTTGGATAGCTTGTTCCAGGGCCCCTACCTCGGTCCCAGCTTAAGTAACAACAATAAAAACATTACCAAAAGTAGCCCAGCCCCATGATTTGAGATCTTTGGCCACTTTAAATACAGGAGGACAAGATTATGCAGGGGATCTAGGTGAGAGGAGACACCCTAAGAAGAAGGGATAGTGTGATGGAAAGAATGGTGCTTGGACTGCATATTTCGATTTCTAAAAGGAGTGGATATTCCTGAGGAGGGAGGAGTAGCAATTATTATCAAAGGGGGTTTGTGATCTGAGCCAGTAATGCTTAAATGGGTCACAAAAATGTGTAAGAACTGTGAAAACCACAGGTCATTAACCAAAACCCTATCCAGCCTTTTCCAAATATGCTCTGTTTCAAGTGAATTCTAGCCTAATGAACTCTAAAACAAAAGGGCCTACCAGTTGGATGTTTTCACTGAAGGTGCTCATTTTGGAGGTGTTAGGAGGTCTGCCACAAGATTTCTCAGCTGAGGAAACAATACAAATGAAATCTCCCCCCACAATCCAATAGAAAAAAATAGCTGAACTGATATTATTGAGACAAGTACAAAGCTCCCTTTTATTTGTTTTGCTGCACCAAGCATACATAAAAGAATCAAAACCTATGTAACCATTTATAAAAAAAGAAAGGTGAACAAATTGCTGATGATCAATTAGGAAAGTTCATGTAATCTTCGTTCTACATAGAATCCAAATTTTATTGTTACAATTAGAAACATGAGTAAAACCAGTAAATTTACTAATGAGACTTTTGGGATGCTTATGAACCATAGGTTCAAAAATGTCAATGCACTAAAGGGCATGTTTTTTGTTGAGATGTAGCAACGTTTTAATTGATAGGGGATGTGCAAAGCTCCTAAATTCTAGCATAAGAAGTTAATCATGGTGTGGAGGGGGGAAGTTGCGATGAATGGGATCTTAATCTGGTTCTTCCCGTAGCAAGTTTTAAAGGACTCCCTTAGGATGATCCTCAAATCACCCTAGAAGGATGAACAACTAAGAGTTTCTAAGCTTTTGTTAGTTGCTTCTTCTTTTTTCTGGCTTTTCAGTGTGCTAGTCTTCTTTCATGGTTTGCCTCATTTCTACCACCAAAGTTGATGAACGAAACACACTGCTCTTATCACTGTGCATCTTTGTTTACCTGTTAGTATAGATAATCTTAACATTCTGATAAGGGATCTCCAGGTCTTCAACCAAAGCAGGTGGGGGAGTAGCTGTGCCTTTGTCACCAACAATAGTGAGTGGAGCAACCAACTCACCTTCCTCCACAGAATCAAAGGGAGGGACAATAGGAGATGAGGGGAAATCTAAAGGCTTTTCCCCAGCAGTAACCACAAAATTTAAATTAGGTTCCCTAGTCACAATTTCAAAATTAGAAGGGCCAGTAGCCTCCTTCAGGGAACTCGTGGGTGGTCTTCTATAGGGAAGCTGGAGCCTGTAACATCTTTCCACAATATGACCAAACATTCTGTAATGGTCACAGTACTGTGGTCTTTGTTCAACTACAAACTTCTGCTAGAATCCCTCCTGTTCAGGACCAATCCAGATTTCTTCCACCTCAGGAAGGGTGATATCTCTTTCCACAAGTACTCAGGCCCCTGTCGGTCCGACCAAGTTATAGGTAGGTGCATCAATCTTCAGTGGATTTCTCAATTCTCTTGTGATGTTTAATAATACATTCTAGTTGTAGAATTGGATGGGGAGATCAAGTAATTTAAACCAAATAGGAACAATGGGTGGTTCATTGCTTGAATTAAAGTGAGGTGTCCATTTTATTATCCTCATAATGATTCCTGCAATCTACACTGATTGTTTAGCAAAGATTCTAGCATAGTCCTCCTCCACTGAGAGCCTAATAATCAAATGCCTTCCATCCAAGTTCATCTTTGGGAATCCAAAATGAAACTTCCCAATTAAGGTAAGCTACATAGCAACATTGAGGGTTTGTATTTTCTTTGAGGTGTAAAAAATTATTGTTTTGCCATCCTTTATGCTAAGTGGTTCTATGAAAGGGCAGTTCCCTCTCCCAGCATCAGCATCATGAAGGGCTTGGGGGACACTAGGTGATCGAAGTTTTTCAATTTGTCCTGACCTTTACCAACTACACCTCCATAGGTGGCCTTAACCCACTGGGCATGTGTATCCACATTTATGGGAGTAGCCATAATAGCAGTGAAAAATAGTTAGCCACTAGCACTCAAGCCGACAGCCAAGCAAAGCTACACTCAATGGAACAGTAATTTTTAAATGGAAAAGGGCCTGGGAAAGGAGAAAACACCCCAACCACACCACCAAAGTAATCCCTGAAGAGAAACCACTCCAAGAATGAGAAGAAGAGGGGGAGAGAGCAGCAACACTGGCAAACGTCATGGAGAACTATATTTCTTCCATCCTAGAAGAAACCCTAGCAAAGCAAACCTCTCAGCCACCATATATATATATATATCACATCTCTAAACAGAGTAGGCAAATAAAAAACATATTGCAAAATCTTAAATGTGGTTCTACCAATACCAAAGTGTCCCCGAAACTCAGAATCATGACATTCTGAATAATTTCCTGGGTTTCTTCTAAAGGTACACATCTTTTGATAACTTGATCATGAAACTTTTTATATAAATATGGGAAATCCAAAAAGTAAGATTTAGCAACAAGAATAAAATTTTTTCATTGTTGTTATGTTACTCCATATGGTATGATATCACTAATACTAAAATTCATTATGTCAGCATAAAAAAGAATGCACCACCCAGTAACAATGTATAGTTGCTCATCAGGGAAACCTTTATTAAATTTCATCTTCATAAGTATAAGAATCTCTCTGATATAATCTAAATAAATGATTAGCAATTTGATTATCCAGTTCTTTCGTATCCACTCCTTCAAAATCAAACTCCTGCATTACAAAAATCAATATAGTTAATCTTTGTTTTACATCTTTCTTCCAAATACAATATCTAATAGCAGAATGATCGATATGAACAATACATTTAGTTCCAATTAAATAAGATCCAAATTTATCAAAAGCATATACTATTGACAATAATTCCTTCTCAGTCGAAGTGTAATTAATTTGAACTTTCATTAAGTATTTTAATGACATAGTATATAGCTTTAAAAATTTTATCATGTATCTTTTCTAAAACTACCCAATAGCAAAATCACTCGCATCACACATAATCTCAATTAGTCTTCCCCATTCAGGTGAGACTTTAATAAAAGCGGTGAATAATTTTTTTTTTAATATATTAAAAGAATTTACACAATCTTGATCAAAGTTAAATAAGATACCATCTGCTGAAAAATTTTAGGAATTAATTCATTTTATTCATTTATAAATAATGTCACTTTGCTCTTTTTAGGAACACAATGAATATGACTAACTCAAGCACTATTAGGTATATGACAGATAAAACATGCATCTAACCACTTTAATATCTCCTTTTTGACAACTTGTTTCATAATTGGATTTAATCTTTTTAAGGATATGCCTGGTGTTTATAATTATCTTCCATCAAGATCCTATGCATACAAATAGAGGGACTAAATTTCCTAAGAAAAACATTCACCCCAAGTCTATAAGATCCCCTTTGATGAATTAACCAAACGATGCAGATAAGGATCTTTATGTCTGCTTGGGTTGACTATCTATGCCGACTAAGTAGACTCGGAACCGTAATAACTTGGAATGACTGAACCATGAGATCTTGATTCAATCTGTCTTTGTTATTCCTATCAACCACTTTTAGCTCAAGATGATCATTTGTAATATTTTCATACTTAAATTTTCTTTCTATTATATGCTAAATTTGAATACTTGGGATCGAATGACTATCCTTAATAAAAAATGCTCTCCTATTATAGGAAAGGGTAAGTAATCATAGGGGTTTGTACATATGGGAAATTTTAAACTCTAGATTTTAAAGTCCACACAAAATGAGGGTGAAATCTTTGTGTAGTGTTTTATCTACTATCTTATCTGCCTTTTGAAAATTAACATTGGACTTAACACGTTAAGCTTGTGATGACAGTCTGATGCATATTGAACTTTTGGATCCCTCACTTAGTTCTTTGATTCATAGGCTTGTAATGATAACATTAAAATAATTTATTCTAATAATGGCGAGTAGATAAAATAAAGATTTGAAGAGATAAAAAGGCGATCCACTTTTCCTTACATATAAAGTAATGAATATTTTAGGATTCTCTAATTTGGCAAGGCAACACATTGTTCTATGCATGATCACTAATTTACTAAGCATGTGTAGCAATGTGCTACATCTAAAAAGTTTGACAACCAGCTGGATACTTGATTATTGCAAAATCTACTAAAAATAGCTTCTACAGCATTTGAAAGAGGGATAGTCAGAAGGTTTCATGAATTTTATAAATTACTTTGGGTAGGAAGAAATATGCTTTCCTAGAGATTCCAAAAGCAAGTTAGAGTGTCCCATGATAATTTCATGAGAGGGTCTTCTTTAAAATATTTCTTATAAGATTTCTTTAGAGAAATTATTGAGAAAGGAGTCTAAAAGGACGCCTAAGTGAAGGTCCGGAACAAGCCTCATTTTTTAGGTGCGGCAAATTGTCCCCTAGACTCAATCGATGGGCTATAGCAATGAAGAACAAAATGATGTTTCATGAGGGACAAAACCGATATTTTAAAAGGGGCAAAAGACCAAATTGGCCTCCCATATAAGTAAAAATCTAAATTTAAGGAGGGGAATTATCCTCTTTTGACTCTACCTGGGTCCACCCCTGTCTAAGGAGCCATTATTCCATACGGAGAACGCACGCATCCGCACGCATCTCCTCCTAATACCCATCCAGTACCCTCCAATACCCACCAATACTCACCTAATAGCCAATACCCAAAATCCAATACACATCCATACACATCCATACCCATCTATACCCATCTATACCCATCCAGTACCCATCCAGTACCCAAAAAATCCGCACCCAACGCTGCGTACGAGCTCCAGATGGAATAATTCGTCCTGTCTAAGAGGGTTTCCTATGAATGTTTACTAATTTGAAGGACAAATAGATAACAACTGTTGCATTCAATTTTTTTTTTTTGGTAATCATTGGGATTAAGCTACCCTTAAGCAAAAACGGGTTAGATGACCAAGAATTCTCAAATGAAGCCAAGAATAATGCTTGATTGATTTGTCGACAAGCTCTCATACCATGTCCAATCAGCTTGCCAAGACAGGCCTACCATTGAAGTGTCCTATTCTAATACCCATATTGTGCAAAAGACCATGCTTTCAAATTGACACTTGCGAGAAGCACAATTTCACATTGTATTAACTATCTCAGCAAGGCAATATAGAATATTTAGAAATGCAAGGTATTGCGAACTCTTCCACTATAACGTGGGAAAGAAAATGATTTTAAAATAACTTAAAAGGAGCAAACTTTTCAATCATTCCGTAAAATCTCCAGTGAGATGACGAATTTCTTATTACAATTTTGAGATTAAGGCGACATCTATTTGGCTCCTCAAAATGTAAAAATTTAAACTAGTCATACTTTTTTATCAACAATGAAGATTATGATTTGGTTTAAATACAGGGTCGGGAGGCAGCAAGAAAGTTGTTCTTTGCAGGAGAAGGAGAGAGAAAAGATAGTATAGAAGCACTCGAGGATGTTCTTGAAGTATTAGAGAAAGAGCTCATAGCGAAAGGAGAGTTCTTTGGGGGACAAAGAATTGGATATCTTGACATAGTAGTCGGTTGGATCCCTTTTTGGCTTGGGGTTATTGTGGAAAAAATTCTTGATTTTCAGGTAATTGATGCTGCCAAGTTTCCTAAATTTGCTACGTGGAGCAAAAACTTCTTAGCACATTCCCCGGGAGATAAGTTGGAGAGCGTAATAACTTTACCTCCTGTGGACATGGCTATTGAGTACTTCACCAGGTTTCGTCATCTTCATTTGGTTTCAGCTAAGTGAAAAGAAGCTGATTACTTGAGAACTAGATTTGTTTTTGTACTTCTGATAGAACCTTATAAATCCTCTTTATTTCATCTAATGTTTTCTTTTAATTGCTAAGAAAAACCTTTGCCACTTATAAAACGAACAATTTCATAAATAAGCTTTCTGTTACCTGTGCGTGGATGCAGAGAAATTTAATGATGGTGGTGAATCTTAAAGAAGCTTAATAAATATGTTTTTCCTTATCACTTTTTTGTTTCTGGTAATGCTGACAACTAGTCAACCATCTTAAGATAATTTTGTATATTTTGCTTGGACGAGATATTTTAGGAGGTAGGGCTGTTGATAAAGAGTAAGGAAAGAGTGGAGGAAAGCATGGAGATAGAAAAGGATTGGGGCCACATAGGGAATGACTTATATTTATCTTTGTAGTCACTAATCAGTAGAAACGCTTCCACTAATAGTTTATGCTTAGTTTCTTAGCCTATTTGCACCTATAAATAGGAGGCACTCTGATAAAAGGTTTCAGAAAAAAAGGGGGGGATTATGTCAAAATCGTTCAAACACACTAAAAGTGTGAAGGGCACTATGAATATTTAAGAAGTATACAAGTTTATGTTGAGACTAAACATGAAAAAAAAGAGAAACCTAATAGTTTATAGTGGCGTGGTTTCGCAATTAATCCGGCCTCAAATTATAAAGCTAGTCCTTGTAAGTTTCACAGAACCATCTTAACGTAAAGCAAAGAGAGTAAAAAGGCCACTTTTTTCATCATAGAGTTAACCATGAAAAATTCTTTTGTTTAAAGTAAACCTAGGAAATAAAAATAAATACTTTATACATTGGCTTATTTAAAGAACGAAACCAGAATATTGTAATAGAAGACAATCAATTAAACAAAATTTTGTTTGTTCAAAATAAATTCATGTAAAAAAACTTATGAAAAAATATTTTAAAATTTTATAACCTATAGAATTTAAAATCCGAGAGTAGAAATATTTAGCTTTCAGGAAGTAGCCAAGGTTGTCACAAAAATTTCTTAACAATGGCTGCAAGAGCCTGGGTTGTTACACATGGAACATGAGGGAAATTAGAGCATTTGGGAGCTTAATCTTGATTCATGTATAAAAAGTTGAAATGCTTTCACTGAGATGTTTATTGATAAGAATAAAATGAGCATTTGATGTTAATTATAGAAGCTTAATCATGTATTGAGCTTGAGATGGTATGAAACCATAAGAAAAAGCGCCACTAATATCTATTATTTTAAGATGAATACCTAAGGAAATGATTATAATAGTGGAATCAAATGAATGCTTTGAAAAATGTATCAAACATTAACTTAATGAAGAAGAAGTTCAAAGCTCAATAGTTCATCTTGGGCAAAAGTAGGTGTTCGATTTATTGAAATAACAATCAAAACAATTTAGTAGGGTTTAATTGATATAATAATGATTCAATAATATCATTTTCACCAATTCAATATTCAGTATTCTAATTCAACATATTTCAATCTTAAATATTTTGAATAAGATTTTAAATTAAAATTTGTGGATATTATATTATATATAGATATATTTTTTTTGTTACTTCAATCTAAAATTCTTATTAATTTCCATCTAATCAAAATTTTTAAAAACAAAAATAGTCTATTATTTTAAATGATGGTTCGCAAAAAATTGAATTGCATTCTAGTTCATTTGCTAATTATGATTAGATAAGCCCTATATATATATATACTGGAAAATACGTAGGTAGTTTTATTACTAACAAAAAAGTAGGTTACAAATTTTGTAGGTGAGCGTATCCCTCTACCAAATCAAATTAAGTACAAGAATACTCACTCCTAGGATCCCACCACTTTGACTACAAACCACAAAAAAAGAGCTCCAAAATAAATTACAAGTAACCCAAATAAAATAAAATTCTGAAGACTGCTTAGAAGTATATATAAGCGAAGTAAGCTCCAAGAAGAGAAAAACATAAGCTTATAATAGCTATTCCACCACCAAATCCATTAGAAGCAAATAACATCAAACGGAAGCTGAGAAACAAAACAACGTAATAAGCACCTCCAACAGATCTGAGAGTAGTATCCAAGAAGTATAAAGAGTAGCATGATGCTCCAATAAAAATCATTTCATTGCACTGCACCCGGGTCATCAAGACAATAATAAATATATGTCTCAAAATTACCAATATCTACCAACATTAACAAAAAAAATCAAAGCACAGGAGCAATCCACAATGTTGGCGTGTAAAAAACCTCTGATAAAAAGGTAACCACAATAAGGTAGGGAAAATTAATTTGCAAAAATAATTCCCAAATCAAGAACTGTATACTCCCGGCAATATCTAGTTTACCTGTAGATGTGTTTGCGTGAATGTATATTCATATGTCCAAGTATACCTAATAGAAAAGAAATCATAACATCAACTGTTGGCATTTGTGTATCATAAATAAGTTAAATTTAACTTGCCACCATGTAGCAACGTTTTCAGATAAGGAAGAGGAACCACATCAATCACTGGATTATTATTTTGCTTGCTAGTTAGCAAACCTATCACCCTCACGTGGAATGAGGCTTCAAATAATATCTACCTTTTCAATATGATCAAAGTTCTCTTAATGCTTATAATCAAATGCTAAGAAGGAGTTTTTTCACGCATCTCTATCAGCTCCAAAGAGTCAATTTTCACATGTAGTGCACTTCAATTAAAAGTGACTGCTAGTTTAATTGCATCAATGCAGCCCAAGTCTCAGTTTTCAATGTAGAAGTAGTAGTGTTAACAAGAAGAAGAGAAGAATCACTTACATTTACCTGTGTGATCCCTGCATACTCCACCAGCTCCAACTCTAGCCAGAGTTTAGGTCCCATTTGTATTAATTTTAATCCAAGGAAAACAAGACACTCTCTAAAGTACCTATTAAATTTTACCAACAGATAAAGAATGACAGCTTCCACTGACCAATATTTTAGAATATTCCACACCTTCATAAAAGTTTGATTTAACTGTACCGAAAATAATAAATTTATAAATGTAAGCCATAATGTTAGCCACTTATTTATTTTTTGTAACCAATAAACTATCATGATTAACAGAATTATGAGTCATCCATGAAAACCACATAACGATATATGGAGTTAGCTTGGTGATGTGCATAGTATTTTTACCAGAAAGTCATATATCCAAGCATTGTTCCATGCCACCCCAACCAATAGTCGGGATAGGGAGATGCTCTCAGAATTTTTAAAGTATAGTTACACTTAAAGAAATTATAAGGAGTGCTTTTCTCCTAATTTTTGCATCGAAAACATTGAGAGGGGAGGCATAAGCTTTTCAACTTCAAAATATCATCAATTGGTGGTAGTTCATGGTAAGATCTCTAAACAGAAAGAACATGGATGGCATTAAGATTTTGTTCCAAAAGAGTTTGCCCCAAACCACAGATGTACAATTATGAAGCTTCGAAGAGATAACTTTAGTGAAAGAGAGCGATAGGTAATATCCAAGCCAACACATCATATTTAGCCTTATTAAAAAAAAAATTTAAAGATAGAACATGACAAAACATGACTCATAAGCCCAATAAGCTCTTCACAATTACAGTCGTCCCCAATCTGACACTCAGCCATCTTTAAATCATTAGTTCCTTCATTATATCAAATCCGAAGGTCCTCCAAGGATCGAAATCGTTCCATTTCATAAATTGTCTTCTCCAATATTCAAAATATAAATTTCTTAACGACATTTATGATTTTTAACAAGCCTTTCCATGTTTTAGAGTCAGCAGTTTTAGTAACAACCTGTTCAGCAGTTTTAGGTCCAACCTTAGCAAGATGACGCCCTTTGTAATGATTTTCATTCATATATCAAGCCCATATTGATTATAAGGATCTGAGGTTAAGACAATAACTTTATGCTGTTAATTTCAATGGATTGACGGAGTGATTTGAACTCCAAATCTCCAACAGAAATAGGCTTGCAAAGTTTCTTCCAAATCACCCAAAATTTTCCATTCTCCTCCGCCCTCCCTTAAAGAAGTTTATTAAATACTGAGGTCCAAGTTCTATATTTCAATCTGATCACCTATAATGTATAAAGTGGAATTACATTGAGAACACTTTTAAGCAGCATAATTCTTCCCCGAGCGATAAGAACGAATTGGTTCACTCCCCTATTTTATTTCTAATATTCCCAACTACCTCATAAAATTAAATTTGTTTCCTCTGTTTTCTTAATATATTAACCCCAAGATATTAGATAGACAATTGAGCCACCAATAAACTCATTTATAGATGTATCTAGCTTCTAATAGAGAAGCTCACTTAATTACCAACATTAAGTTGACATTTATTAGCATTAAAACCATACCTGAGACCTATTAAAATGCTACTGGTGTTGTATGGAGTAACCTAATAGAACCCTAGCTAGCATTAGTAATGAGGATCACATCATCAACATATGCAAAATGGCTGAGAACAATCCTACCTTTGTAATTGTATTGAGTCATTGTATGTTGCATTTGCTAGGAGTTAATAAGTCTAGAAAAATAGTCAAATGAAATAGTAAAAATAGTTGAGGAATGAGGATCTCCCTGCTTGATACCACTTCCAGTGGAAAAGAAACCATGAGGTTGCCCATGTATACACACACTGTAATGATTAACACTCATCCACCTGTTAATAAGATCACAAAAATGAGGCTTAAAACCTATGACCAGAGTATATCCATGATGAATTATCAGCTGATAGAATCATAATCATTTCTTAAATCCAGTTTAATGATGAGATTACTACCCATGCACCTTCTATGCAGGTCCGTAGCTATTTCCTAAGCAAGTAGTATATTATCAGTGACTCACCTCCCTTTGAAAAAAGCAGATTAAATCAAGCTAACCATAGTAGGTAGATGGGGTTGAAGTCTGCCAACAATGATTTTACTAGACAACTTAGAAATATTAGTGGTTAGAAAAACATGTCTATAGTGATCCCAGCTAGAATTTTCCTTATTTTTCGATACTAGCGCAATAGTGTTATTTGGGAAATAATTATACATTTCTTCTCCACCAATGAAACTACGAATATCAGCTATTACCTATTTTTAATGATTCCCCAATAAGATTTATTGAATTCTAGAGTATACCCATTTGATCCTATGATATACGTATAATATATAACATTTATGTACACATTTTCATAACAATTATTGAGGATATTGCACTTTAATGGATGATATTTATGTATATTTCTTTTAGGTACAATTAAATCGATAAAATATGTCAAAAGGGTTTAAAGAGGATCAAATTTGGAGCAAAGATAAAGAAGGTGTGAAAAGGAACCGGGATTCCTAAGCGCCTAGATTTGGAGCCTTGTTGAACTCACTTTTGTTGAGATCTAGTCTTTCTTTAGGATCCTAGGATCCGGCCATAGGAATTTCTGGTGTCTATCTTAGAGGACTCGTGATGGAACCCTCCCCACTAGAATCTCAATTTGCTTCTTTGCTTCACTTGGAGCTTCATATGCTTGCTACCAACCTCTAGCACTTAGTAGGATGGAGCCAACCATAAGGAAACTCAAGAGTAGTCCCCTATATAATGGTCAAACCTTAAGATTAACCCTTGGAGGTTTGGTCTTGATCAGGTTCACACACACACTTGAACCTCAAGTTAAACATGCCCAACCTTGCTTCTCTACTCTTTTGGAAATTCATGTATATGGTTGCCCATGCTCTTAGCCCTAGGATAGGGTTTGGTTAGGACTAACACATGGAGGATCCAAAGTGGCACTTTACTTTGGTCCATGGCTCAAATAGATTAATATCATGATTAACTTTCTTAACTAATCCCAATTTTATCGTAATTCCCAATTTTGATCCATTTTGCCCAAACTTCACCAAAATTTCCAAATTCCCCAACAATCCTAATTTTTTCCAAAATTGCCCAAAATCTCAAATTTCCCTCAAAAATATTTTCAAAAAATTTCCCAACATTCAAATTGACCAAAATCCACCAAAATTTCTAAAATCCCCAAAATACCCCTAAAACCCTCATAATTACCAAAATGTCCTTTAAATTCCAAAAATTTCAAAAATTACCAAAATCTTCAAAAAGAAATTCCAAACGATCCGAAAGCCAATTTGAACCATTCCAAATTGACCAAATTGACCCATTTCGACCAAAATCCCCAAATTGCCCTTAAAGATCCAAAATGCCTAAATTATCCCCAATTTCAATCAAATTGACATCAATTTTACCCTATTTCATTTCATAATAAAAATTTATAACACCAATCTCAATTTAAACCAAATCAAAACCAAATTGAACCAAATTTCAAGCCCAATTCCAAGCTCAACTCAAAGACCCAAAATCTGACCAAATGTTCAAATTTCCCCAAATTGAACTCTATGATCAAATTAATTTCCCAAATTTGCATTCTAAAAACTTCATAACATTCCCCTATATCAAATTGAGCCACCAATTGACCCAAATTTGAATGCAAACATCACTCAAGCCCAATCTAAGCCAACAACCCCAATATTGTCCTGAATTCCAATCACACCAAATTGAACTCCCTAAACCCAAAATTTCCATCCAATTAATATCTAAAACTCTTCATGACAATCACCCACATCAAATTGAAGCTTCAATTAAACCATATCAAAACCCTAGCCCAATCGAAACTGAAATCTAGCCCTAATACCCCATAATTGACTATGTGACCAAAGTCCACCAAATTGAACCCCCAAATCAATTTAAAATCTCCTAATTTCTTTTCAAAACATCTCATGAAAATTATCCATGAATATTTGATCAATCACTACACCCAAAAATTAGCCTATACCAAACATAGACCCAAGTTGACCCAAAACCCTAATTTTGAACCCAAACTCCAAATGTAACCAAACCAAGCAAAATTGACCAACCCGAGTCAACCAAAGCCAAGACGTGAACCCTGAGAACTAGCCTAAACTCGGAGGACCAAATTCTGAGAGATCCCACTCCTCTATTTTAACCTAAATTAACCCATCCAAGGTGGCTCACTCTTATTGGTTGATTGCGCTGCTCAGACCTCCACCACAACAATCTTTTGCACCCACCATCCAGGCTTATTGGCCACCATGACAATGGCTATTTAAAACCACCCCCTTCAGAGCCAAGGAGAGAGCATGCACAAAACCTTTGGGTTACTCTGCCAAATTGCCTCCAGAGTTTCTACAAGACTCCCTGAGTATAGGTCTACTGCTTCCAGCCACCCATAGCTAATGTTTAGAGCCAATTTTCCCACCCAATTTTCAATCGGAACAAGGTCACTTTTCACCACTTCACCATAGTTCACGAAACTCCAAATTGAGTTGTGCCTCACCATACCCTGACCAAATGAAGAAGATATCCCTCTGAATACCCCACCCTATAGCTACCTTAACCTAGCTCAAAACCAAGGCCCACAAATTAGTCTGAGTGATTTCATACTTGGACAGTTCACCAGAGCCCGACAAACCTTCCAAGTGGTTTCTCGGAGTCCTCTGAAGCTTCTACAAGCACTTGAGTGAGGTCACACTTTTCAAGAAGACGTACTGAACTCTCGCCCATAAATTGAGCTTGGTTCGGGCTTTCATTGCAATACACTTGATTTTATAGGCATGTAACCGTATAGATTAGTTCTTCTTGACTAAATAAAGCTTTAGGAATAAACCCTAAGTGATTATGTTGAGTCTATGTAGAGATCTTAGGGTTTTAGTGTCGACGATTCATGGGTTATACCATTTGAGGATGAAGATGAGGAACCAAAATGAATTTGACCAAATCGAGCGGATGGATCAGATGGCGCCGGAAAAATGATCCAAACATAAAGCACGTATTGCGTGGCAGCTGAGTTGGATGTCGATGTTTAATGGAATGGTGACACGTGCGTGTTTGGAGTTGTCGAGGTTAGCATGGCGTTGAGTCAGACAAATAGAAAAATATGGTATTATAATTTTTTAAAATAAAAAAAACTTATAAAATGCATAACATGGTTCAAAAAATTTCATAAAAATAAAAGAAAAATACCCCCTTGCTTAGTGAATAGTAGTGAACAATGTGGAAATAAATTTGGAGTGATCTGACTTATATTTAATTTAAAATTAATTAAATACAATAAAAATTGATTAATATATAACTAATCACAAACATATCACCATGACATGAGGTTTGGAACGCTTGTAGTCTCTATTGTTAGGAATCGCCTCTAATATTTCCAAGGCCACACAACATCTCTATCCAGAGATTCCTAAATTTTAAGTTAATCTCCCCCCCTTTCGTATAGAAATCATAAAAATTAAATTATATTTCAAAAACATACAAAACTTATTTTGGTACATTCACAGTAGTTAGAGGACCCTAGGAAATACATAAAATAGATTTAATTAATTAATAAGGACACTCACTTTAATTAACTCATTAAAATTCTTAAAAAATAAGGAAATAAAATATAAATGGAAAAATCGTACAAAAAATTTTACACTGTAACTAATTATTATGTTAACCACCCATAAAAATTTTAAGCTAGTTAGAAATGATTTAATCACTAATATGGATTTTCTAAGTAAATTAGCCTTTTTGGCACTAAAATAATTATAATAATTAAAATATAAATAAGGAAATTAAAAAAATGGATTTTGGAGTCCTAGTGAGTAGAGGGACTTAAGAAAAATAAAATTGGAATTAAAATACATTTCATTTTTAGGCTATATTTTGAATTTTAAATAATTTAAATATATAAAAATAATTAAAAATCATAAAAATAAAAAAATTAAAATACAACAAAATGTCAGATTTGGTTCTATGGTCACTTCGAAATGAATAAAATATTTTTTATAATTTTCTAAATAAAATTTATGAATTTTTAAAGAACTAAAAAATGAATAATATAAAAAGCATAAAACTTTGAAATTTGTTTCTATTGGTTCTCTAAACTGAGGAAGATTTATAAAAAATATAACTCCTAAATTTCCACTTAAGTAAAATTTTATATTTAAATAATACTCAAAATAAACGAATAAATATAATAATTAATATAAACCTAAAAAATCATGAAAATTATCCTAGGTGGTCCTTTGAGTTTGGTGAACCTTTAATAAATTTCTTAAGGACAAATGATTTAATTTAGCTAAGTAATGAATTAATATCAAAAACACCTATTTTTGCATTAAATTAATTACAAAAATAAAAAAAAATTAAAAAAATCACATTTCCTCCTCGAATATTTTAATTGACTTATGAGTGGGGTAACACAAAAATTTTAAAGTCATTTGAGTTAAATTTAATGAATTATGAAGTGATAGTCCTAAAAGGGGCTAAATGGTGATTATGGAATTTAAGCTTTAAATTAATAGTTAGGCTTAATCAAAGAGGGTGAATGGGTAAAAAATAAATTTAATTAACTTTGTTAGATGCTTAAAACATTAGAGGTTTAAAGGTAGAAACCGATCTCACCTCTCCATAACAAGGGTATAAATAATAATTTTACACTAATTATGGTAATTTGGAAGTTAGTTAAATTAAATGATTCTAAGGTGAGGGCTTTGATTTTGGAAGATAATAACTCACTAATTTGACACCTTTAGCTAATGGTTTGATGATAATACAATCATGGATAAAGAATAAATGACATTAATTTAACATTCTTATAATAACAAATTTACCCACAATCCTTAGGAGCTTAGTCGTGAACTATGTTTAATCCTAAATTTTGATTAATGAGGTTTAGAAAGAAAATATAATTGACTAAGAATATTTTGGCCCAACTTTGAATTAATTAGCTAAACTCCTTAACAAATCAATTTATCCTTAAAGTTCTTCACTCACATAATTTATAAAATGAATTATCAAGTGATAGTTACCTTGCTCATGGGATAATTAAAACATTAATGTTTACTCAGCTTAGCATTAAGACACACTCACTATACCTCACTTTAATCTGGATTAATGATTTAGCAACATAATAAGTTCAGAGGAACTTGGGACGATCCAAAAGGGTCTTAAAAATTGTTTATGGTCATACCCGAATACTTTTATAGTATTTTGGAAATCTTGGAGGATAATTGAATCTATTACACATTACTCAAGAAAATGATCCATTACACAAATGAACATGAACCCACCAAGTTTTGCCTTAGGGCTTGGTAGGCACACCTTAAACCAGTCTTTCCTATTTTCCTTACATGCAACATATTTTAATCCTCTGCAAGATTATACATATGCACTACAAATATTGATATTTCAGCTGGAGTACGAGTAGAGGACTAGTACAATTTTATAGTTTATTTACAGTCTTTTTTTACTGTAATTTAGTTTCAAGTACTTTCATTTTCTGCAAATTTTGCCACCCTGCATGTTAAGACAAAATAAAAACCAAATTAAAACAAAATTCACAACAATAAAAAGATAATACAACTCTAAAAATTAATCACAAAAAAAGATAATTGCAACTAAATTAATACGTCTCTTTAGGTGATCGGGAATCCCTCGAATGAGGCAACCTACGACTGCTAATGATATTTTCCTCAGTTTAGATGAACGTATTGAATTCATTTAGTTGAGTTTAGTGAATTCATGTGGACTAAGTAAATTCGAAAAAAATTGTGGTGCCCGAATGAGAGAATCGTGGGATCCTAACTAGTGTCTCACTAATCAACAAAAAAATCCCCCCACCCCCTTAGTAGGAAATTTAAATAATTATGGCTACAACATCAAACTTAAAAAATATACCAAAACTTGAACTTTAACGCATATGCTTCTCTCAACCCCTTCAATTTAGAACTTCTAAACTTAAACTTGTTGCATTAAGGAGCTAGGAGCAAACACCGTGGGCAGCACGATGATAATGCAAAAGAACATCTTCGAGAAAGCAAACATGTTTACAACAATAAACCTCCGTAAAAATAAACAACAAGCCATAGGACTTCGAGGTAAGTCTTCAAGTATGAAGTAAACCCTCACCTTATCTTTTAAGCTTTTACAATCTGTTGTACGATATAAACCCTAACTCGTCTAAGGACTCTAACGTTGTTGTTCGGTATGACATAAATCCTCTTATCTTCTATGCTATTTGTATAATTGGTATCAAGAAGTTGTAAGCCCTAAATAATAAAATTGGCAGGATAAAACATTAAATATTATCTATATAAAATTAAGCCAAACCATAAGGTAGTCTGAGAAGCCAACGAGGTTCTCCTCAGGATCCATGATATGCCTTAGATTTCTTCCTTGTATTTCAGAAACAACTATTAAAAAATTTGTACCTTACCGATATGATTTTTTTATTGTCTGACCTTAAAAATCATAAATCTTTGACTACATGAAGGCATTAGTTTCTGATTTATATCGAGAGTTTTCTTAGGAGACTTCGGTCATTTAAGATGTAATTAATTATAAAGGCTTACCCTTATAGGAAACTTTAATAACCTAGGTAATATAAACCTTATCTAATCTTTTATATCAGATAGGGGAGCTTATCGGTCAACATAAATGGTTTGCAAACTAAAATGGATGTCATAGATTCTTTAGTTTATTCATATGAGCCTCACCACCAAGGAATAGATGCATAGCTTGTAAAGTTGTGCTCGTTTATTTAAACTATTGCATATATGAGATCAGTTTGATTTCATATTTTCAAATTAAAATATTTTTTTCTAAAATAATATATATATATATATATTTTCTTTAATCAAATAAAAAAACTTTTTAACAGCCGATAAATTCTGGCGACTCCGCTGGGGAATATTTTTCCTCTACATTTGGATCAAGGAATTTTACCTTCATACATCAGTAATGTGTACATGTCCCTCATGGTCTAGAGTACCATTTCTCCGTTGAGGTGCTTTGCCCATTTCTTTCTTGGGTAGTACCATCAACTCTTTTCAATTCCAAGACCATCTATTTCAATAAACCTTAAATAGAGGGGTTCAGGAATCTCTACAGTTTTTTTTATTTTATTTAATTTTTTTTTGCGGTTGGACCTAAAATAGGAGTGTTGGTGAAGAAGTTTTGCCAATGCAGCTTCACTTTTTCTTTATGTATCCTAGGTAGACCTTATTTGGAGGAGTTCGATGTCGTACCTTACCCCAAGGGTTTCGTGCCCCTGACTTTCAAGACTTTTGATAGAATCAGAAATCCTTGTCAGTACATACCCATTTCAGAGCAAGCTACTGTAATACAAGAGGAAATGAATCGTTGTTGTTTCGATAGTTCTTCAGCAGCCTTTCAAGGATTACTTTTGATTAGTATGCAGAGTTGCCCAATGGATATGTTAAGAATTTTGTAGAATTGGAAAGCATGTTCATGAAGAGATTTACCAGAGAATAGCACCATGTCACCATAGAAGATCTCATAGTGGAATGATAGAAGCCTAAAGAGACCTTGGTGGATTACATTTTAAGATGGAGAAACCATAGCATGAAGTGCGAGCCTTAGATGTAGAAGAAACACCTGATCGAGATAGTACTAAAGAGTATTCAAGCACCAGTGGCTTTCATGCATAAGTGTCTTACAATTAAGTCCTTCGAGAGGCTACTTAGTAAGACCAACTGATTACAAGAAGAAGTCAAACATATGGAGGCTTCATAAAAGACAGAAAAGCCATGGTCAACTAAAACATTTGAGAAGAGAGCTGGCATAGTGGCAACGATTAACAAGGGAAAAAAACTGATGAGGATTTAGTCAGAGCAGCAGTAACCATAGTATAGTTAGCCTCCACCTAAATATGCTCATCCTCAGTAGTACGGCTATACCTGACCACAACGGTACAATCGACATTACAATCAATCTAGTCAGCAGTCTTTCCAGCAAAGGCCGTATAAAATAGATGTGAGACAGGGTCCAACAATCTCAGAGTAATGGAACTGAGTATAATCCTTCAAAGATAATGCCCTAATGATGATTTTCTAAACTCTATTAAAAAGGCAGAGTATATATTTCCTGAACCAATGAAGTTGGAGGAAGTCAACCTGAAAGATCAGCCAAACTATTGCCCCAATCATAGGTTACTCGGACAAAATAAAAAGAAAGAAGATATTGACAGCGCATCTTTAGTATGAAACATCCCTCTTTAGTTTGTCCTGGTAGTATGTGGTAGGGGCAGTGTGATACACCTAAAATATATAATATTTTTATGAACATTTTTATACCTATTGTTAATGATATTGTACTTTAATGGAAGGTATTTTTTGTGTTTTTCCTTGTAGGTATGATTAAAATGACTGATTATGATAAAAAGGAGCAAAAGAAGATCAAATTTGGAACAAACATGGGCTATGTGAAAATTTTACCTGTGGCGGCTAAGCGCAGCATGGTTGGCGCACAGGCGCGACAGTTTAAAAATACAAATTAAATCAAATTTGGTACCATTTTCAAGGTGTGTTTGAATCAACGTTTGATGCTAATTTCCTTAACTTACTTTGGGCAGCAGATTTGAATGAAGAGATGCATTCTTTTGTAAATACATTAAATCTTGACATGATTTGAAGAGACACCAAAGCACCCTTTGGGGAATTACTAAAATGAAGACATGGAATCAGTTTAGAGTCTTCTTCTACTTCTTTAGTTTAGAGTTTTCTTCTACTTCTTCTTAGTCTTTTAGTCCTCCTTGGTCTTTTTAGAGCCTTCTTTTTATTGTTTAGAGTCAGTTAGTTAAGTTTTTTAGTTCAAGAGAGTTTTAAAAGAGAAAGGGGTTGGTGTGAAGTTTCTTCTCACCAATATTTTTTCATCCATTTATATAGCTTGTATTGGAGTCTAAAGTCAGAGTTGGAGTCAACAAAGTTGGGCACCAACCTTTGTAGAGTCTTTTAGTGGAAAGCAAAATTTCAGAGAAACTTCCAGAGTTATGTGGAGAGGATTTTTAGATAAGTGTTTATCTTTGTTTTTACATTTCATTTTTAAGTAAAACTTGTTGTGTTTTCACTATGATTTCTACTTTCAAATAAAATTGTGTTTATTTTTTTCTTCATGGGTTATAAGTTGTTTTCTTTATCTTTTTCTTTTTAAAAGACGAAGTAATTAAATTATGGAAGGAAGTTGTACGAAGTATATATATTTAATGTTGGAAGAAGTTGTGATGATTTATTTCCTTGCATTTAATTTACTTTTTAATTTGGCCAATTAAGATATTAAAATTTGTTGTGAGATTATGTAAGATCCAATTCAGTATTGTCTCCAACAATTGGAATGAATCACATGCAATTATATGGATGAGCATTGTAGTCCATATAATTGAATGCAAAAAAATAGGGAGATAAGTTTTTAATGGTTAGTAAAATTAGAGAAGTTTAGAGTGACAGGCTAAAGCCCCGTAATTTGGTTTGAGGTGAAAATTTTTGTTATGAGATGTTAGCCACCAGGTAGAGGGAATAGAGGGAGCTCTAGAGTGAGAGCTGGTATCTTCCTTGCCTAACCCATCTACAAAATTTCACAACTTCAAATTAACCAATTTTTTTTATAGAACCAAATAAGGATAAAGATTATAATTATTCCTATTTGGCACAAAACATTTAAATACTTCCACAATGAAATTCCATAATTATTACTCATTCATTAAAAGAATTAAAAGATATTTTATTCTCATTGCTTTAATATTGTTTTTAGAGTCTTGTTAATTTTAGTTGCTTGCTTACCTTTTATTAAAAAACAACAAAAGCCATTTTCAAATTATTTATTTTAAAACATACTTTAAAAAATCAATTTAAAAAGGAAAAAGTTAATTTTCTTATTTCTTTATATTTTTAGATATTTTCCTGTGGATTCGATATCTTGGGCCTTAATCAGAAAGTCCTATATTACTTGATAAATGATATGTATACTTGCGTAGAATCTCATATTATAAACAATTAAGTTATATTTATTATATGGTTTGGAATCAAGTTTTTGGCACCATTGCAAAGAAAAAGATAATATCATTGAAAAGAGATATAAAGTGAAAAATGTGAGCATAAATATTTAGGGATCATAGTGGTTATCCTCAAATCATACTAAACCCTAAAGAGAACATTGACAAAGACAAAGAAAATATTGACAGAGCCAGCTACTATAGTCCGAAAAGTTAGGAGCCAGTCCTCGAGTGCAAAGGAACACTGATCATCATCGACCTAAACTGTTCAGATTCATAATCAACACTACAAGAGCTAGCCACTACAGTAAATGAAGAATAGATAACAGAAGTAAATCTAATCAGTGGGATGATACTACCCCCGAGAATAGCTTTGATGGTAAATGGAAAACAAGTAGTTATTCAAGAAGAGTCGCCTTTGCTAATAAAAGACACAAATATTCTAGAAGAAACTAGAGGTTCAAATAAAGTGGATTACATTGTACTAGCTCACCTCAAGAAGTTTCCAGCCAAACTAAGCATCTATGATCTTTTCATCCTATCAAAGGATATGAGAGAAAAAATGGTCAAAGCTCTAGTTGATCAACACATTTGCATAGTGTAGTTGGCTACTACATCCTTGGATTAAGTTTTTACTTGATGGAATAGCCTAAGGTGACCTTCACCGATGATGACTTGCTTCTTGGTACTACCGACCACAACTGACCACTCTACATTTCCATCAACATCTACAGATTTGTTCTTTTCAGAGTTTTGGTAGATCTAGGAGCATCACTAAATATAATGAGTCTACGAAGGTTAATATTCTTGGAAATTGACACACAAGAACTCACTTTATATAGGATGATGCTAAGAGGATTCAATTAAAATAAAGAAAAAGCACTTGGATCAATTAAAGGGTTAATGAAAGTTGGAGAGCTAGTAACGACTGCAAATTTCCATGCCATTGACATGGAAACCTAGTTCAACACTCTACTTGGTTGACCATGGCTTCACGAGTATAATATGGTTCCATCATTTCTACATTAATCCATCAAGAATTATAAGGATTGACTAGAGAACTACATCAAGGGAGACTTACAACCGTTCTCAATACAAGAAGTAGGTATCCACGAAGACGCTGCCTACTATGCTCCCCCGAAAAAGGCTGTCTTTTTAAAAGAAGTTGTGAAAAATAAGGTTGAAGATTCAAAAATATCAAAAAAATGAACCATTAAACTCTATTTCAATGATCCCATGTCACTTTTTTGCAGCTAGTTGGTGGAGATTATTTTAGCCCATGAATCCGAGTTCAAGACCGTGGATGCGGGTGAGGAAGAACTTAATGAGAAGAAATATTATTATTATTTTTTTTCTAGTTCAAAAACAAGTCATTGTCTTATGTTGCATTATATTTTTTTAGGAAATGCACATTAATTGGGGGAAAAAATCTATCTCCTTGACATTCAACTAACTGATAGGATCCTCTTGAATAGGTATTTTCAATTACATATGTGCCCTCCCATATTGGCTTAAATTTTCCAACTATTTTCCTATGAGCAAGGATAGGTTTTCAAAGTACTAAGACCAAATCTCCGATTTGAAATGTCCTGGGACGTACATATTATCGTGGGCCTGTATCATTTTGGCTTGGTACAATTCTAGATTTTGTTGAGCTTGTAGTCATTTTCCTTCTAAATCTTCTAGCTCATCAAGACGTAATTTTGCATTTTCTTCTTTAGTGATTTTGTTTGTAACCACAATCCTAAGAGAAGAAATTGGAATTTCTAATGGAAGTATGGCTTCATAACCATATACCAAAGAAAATGGTGTTGACCGTGTTGATGTTCGGTATGTAGTTCTATAAGCCCATAACAATTCAATTAATTTTTCATGTTATTGCCTTGGATTGCTAGTTGATGTTTTCTTCAAAATTTAGACTAATTTTTATTGAAAGCTTCATCTAATCCATTAGCCTTTGGGTAATAAATTGTTGAATATCACCAATCTATTCCATGTGTTTGAATAAAATTGTTTATTTTCATGTTCTTAAAAGCTAATCTGTTATCTGAGATAATTTTTTAAGGAACTCCAAATCTATAAATAATTTGTGTCTTAAGGAAATGAAGAGCTTGTTCTGATTCGACTTCTCTAAGTGGCACAGCTTCTGCCAACTTTAAGAAGTAATCAGTCGTTGCTAATATAAATCTATGTCCTTTGGTTGACAGAGGAACTATAGGGCCTACAATATATGTGCCCCAACATTCAAATGGCCAAGATGCAATTGTCGTATGTAATAAATTTTGCGGATGTAAGACCACTCTATGAACTTAGCATTGATGACATTTTCTTGCTATTTCAAGGAAATCAGTCATCATTGATGGCCAATAATACTCCATTCTTTTTATTTTCATTTTTATCTTGGGCCCAGACTGGTGTGCACTACATAAGCTTGAATGAACTTCTTTAATGAGTTCTTGAGATTCAGATTGACTTTAACATCTTTACCACATTTGATGAAAAGATCGAAAATAAGGGACATCATCTATTAAGACATAAGATAATGCTCTCTGTTTAACTTGAAGTGTGGTTATATTGTTGTCAGGTAATGTCCCAGTTCGTAAGTACTCAATAATCAGCTGTCTCCAATCATCATTCTTTTCTTCATTGACAACCTTTATTGTCATATTTTCTTTAATTTTGTCCAAACTATCAAAATCAATATGAGATAAAACTTGTCGTTCTTTTACGAATATTGAAATGTTATTCCCTTAAGGACAAGCAAATTCATTTGCAAGTTTTGCCAACTTGTCGTTCTTTTACGAATATTGAAATCTTATTCCCTTCAGGATAAGAAAATTCTTTTGAGAGTTTTGCCAAAGCATCTCCTAGGGAATTATCTTGCATTGGAGATAGGAAAAATGTCACATTAGGAATATTTTGCAATAATTCCATAACGTAATTCAAATATTTTTTAAGCCATGATTTCAAAATTTTGTATTTTCCCTTTATCTAATTAATAATCAGTTGAGAATCACCGTAAATGTTGAGACTTTTGATGTTAATTTTAATTGCCAGTTCTAAGCCAACTATGAGCGCTTTGTACACAGATTCATTATTTGTACATGACTCAGTTAGATGATAGGAAAATGGTATCATTCCTTTGTCCGGAGTAATAAAAATTATTCCTACCCCTACTTTGCCAGTTATAGTGGTTTGTTCATCTTTATTTTTTTTAGTGGAGGAAGCTCCATCAAAATATAACTCCCACTGCTTTGAGTTAGAATATTTATTTTGATTACTTTTTCATTAGGCAAATCATCATTAAGTGGAGATTCATTCGATATGGGGTGTACTGCTAGAAAGTCAACCAAGATTTGTCCTTTGACAGCGCACAATGGTACGAATGTTATATCAAATTGTACTAACAACATTGTCCATCTTGCCAATCTTCCAGAAAGAGTTGGTCGAGTCATTAAATATTACAGTGGATTAATCTTTGAAATAAGTGTCACTTTGGGTGATAACATTTAATGTCTTAGCTATTGAGTCATAAAGATCAAAGCTAAACAATCTTTTTCAATCGTAGGATACCTTATTTCAGTTGGATTTAAACAATGACTTAGGTAATATAGAGCATTTTCTTTACCTTCATCATTATTTTGAGCCAGTAATACTCCTAATGAATTTTCTAAAGCTTCAGTATAAAGGATAAGAGGTTTTCCTAACACAGGGGCAGCTAGAATAGGAGGTGTCATTAAATATTGTGACACCTTAGCCTCCTTACTCACTTCATGCATGACTTGCGTATGATTAATTTTAACCATGATAAAAGATTAGTCAAGATCATGTTTGATCCTTATTGGAAGGTTTAGGAGGTGGCTAAGATAACCTTTATCATGACTAGCCACATCACCTTGGGGAGGAATATGAGTCATGCTTTAAAAAGGTTAGATTTTGCCACTTAATTTTCCATAAAATGATGGCTTTTAACAATGGTTTAAAATATAATATTATGAATCATTAATGCATCAATTTATTTTTGATGGGTCATATGGGTTGTGTCTAACCTATATGAGGTCATCCATGATGTATTAAATAGCTTAAAATTTTGAAATCAATTTATTATGTCATAAATGATGTCATGGGTCAAAATTTCATTTCATGGATTTTTGAATATAATTCCATTCTTAATTAATTATGTCATTAATTAAAATGTTGGAAATTATATTTTTGGTCAATAAATTAATAAAAATAATTTTCAAATTTATTTGATTAGTTTATATATTTTAGTTCAAAATTGGGCATGGTTTTACTTTATAGGATTTTAATTATATTTCACCTTTTTAATTAATTATTTCATTAATTAAAAATATTGGAAACCATATTCTGGTTAATAAATTAATTTAAAATAATTTTGGAATTAATTATTTGATTAATTTTATCATTTTTTGGTTTAAAATTGGGTATTTTGACCAAATTTGATACATGTTGCCAAGAATGAACTATTTTTAGGATTTAAGTTATTCAAAGATCAATGTAGTGACTTTTAGCTTAAATTTTAGTCATTTTAATTAATGTCATGTTAATCAAGTCATTGTTCGTATTTAAAGTCAATTTTAAGGTCAAAGGGGCATAGGTTAGCCATTGTGATCAATTTTAACCCTTTTAGGTCAAGAATTGACCAATAGGGTTAATGTAGTTATCTTTATGTTATGTGTGGATTATTTTGACTAAATATTTTTTACTTAATCAAAAAAGTTGACTAATGAAGTCAATATAATATTTTTGTGTCATGGTTCATTTTAGGTTATGAGATCAGTAATGTGGTGTTTAGGTCATAAGTTGATTATTTTTGTCTTGTTTACGTAAAAGATTGATCATTATTGATCTTGGCTGATCATAATTGATCAATTTAGGTCCAAGTTGGACCTAGATGATTTATTTAACCTTGTCATGGTTAATTTAATCACAGGGTTATTAATCTTAGCAACCATACCTAGGTTTGACTAAGGTTGGTAATGTTGGGTCAATTTAGTATTGTCAATTGATTAAATGATTTATATTTGATCAATTTATTACTTGAGATGTATTAATGGTCAATGCGGTAAATACCAAGTCAATAAGGAGGTCATTAAGTCATGGATTGACCTTTTGACTAAATTTTGATCATTTAAGTAAACGATTTACTAATTTGATCAAATTTATTTAAATTAATCATTTCAAATTTTTTTACTATGCCATTTTTAAGTCAAAAAGCCTTTTCATGGGTTTTACCACAGATATTTAGAGTCTATTATCCCTTATTAAATTTTTAGGAGGTCAATATGGATAAACATTCTTTCATAATATATTTGGTGAATGACCCTCACAAAAGTGAGGTCAACAATCGTATATCAGAAAAATGTTTGGAGGTAGATCCTGAAAAAAATTCATGTGAAAGCTAATTTTCCTTGTCTGACCAATACAAGGGGAATTAGAAGTTTTCTGGAACGTACTGGATCCTACAGACGTTATATTAAAGACTTTTAAAAAATCTCAAAGTTTTTATGCCGTTTATTATAAAAAGATTTGGTTCTTGATTTTGACGAAGAATGCCTAAAAGCTTTTGAATCATTGAAAGAAAAATTAATATCTGCACATATTGTAGTTTCACAAAACTGGAAAAAACCTTTTAGATTAATGTGTGATGTCAGTATTTATGCTATTGGAGCTGTTTTAGGTTAGAAATATGATAATATTTTCAAAGTAATCTACTATGCTAGTAGAACTCTGAATGAAGCTCAAATTAATTATACCACAACTTAGAAAGAGTTACTAGCTATAGTATTTAACTTTGATAAATTCAGATCATATTTAATTTGAACTAAATGTGTGGTGCATATTGACCAATCTACTATTAAATATTTAATTTAGAAGAAAGATGCAAAACCGAGACTTATAAGTTGGACTCTTCTTTTGCATGAATTTGATTTTGAAATAGTAAATAGAAGGGATGCTGATAATCAAATTGTTGATCATCTATCCAGGCTTGACTTTGAAAAACCTCTCTTTTTTATGATGAAATCAATGAACATTTTCCTGATGAAAAATTGTTCACTATTAATGAGTGGCGTGTTCCGTGGTATTTCAACATTGTAAACTTTATTGTCAGTGATATTGTACCTTATGGTTTGACATACCAAGAGAGGAAGAAATTTTTATTTGAAACTAAGACTTATTTTTGGGATTACCCATTTTTATATAAACAAGGAAATAATTTGATCATTTAAAGATGTGTTTCTTTAGAGGAAACTTATGAAATTATTCAAAAATGTCATAATTCTAATTATGGGGGACATTTTTGTGTTAATAAAACTGCATATAAAATCTTAGAATCTGTATTTTATTGGCCTACAATTTTTAAGTATGTTAATCCTTATATTAAATATTGTGATTGATGTCAACGCGTAGGCAATATTTCTAGAAGAAATGAAATGCCCCTCAATTATATGTTGGAAGTTGAAATATTTGATGTTTGGGGATTTGATTTCATGGGACCATTTATACCAACTTTTGGAAATACTTACATGCTAATAGCAAAAGACAATATATCCAAATGGATAGAAGCTGTTGCTTTACCTCAATGTGATGCTCAAAGTGTTGCAAAATTTTTAGGAAATAATTTTTTTTTAAGATTTGGAATACCAAGAGTTGTCATAATTGATGGGGGAAGTCATTTTAGAAATGTGATTACAGAAAAGCTAGTAAAGAAATAACATATTAACCATGGCATTGCTACTGCTTCTCATCCGCAAACTAGTGGTTTGGTTGAATTATCCAATCGTGAAATTAAATGAATATTGAAAAAGACTATTAATCCAAACAAAAAGGATTGATCAATCAAACTGGATTATGCTTTACGGGGCTATAAGACTGCATACAAAACTCCTATAGGAATGTCCCCATATAGGCTAATTTTCGAAAAAGCTTATCATTTACCAGTTGAAGTTGAGCATAAAGCATATAGGGAGGGCTATTACTGAGTTCAATTATAATTTGAAGGATGTCGGTGAAAAGAGATTTTTGTAATTAAATGAGCTTGAAGAGATAAGGAATGAATCTTATAAAAATGCTAAGATTTATAAAGAAAAGATGAAGTTATGACATGATCAGAAGATTCTTACTAAAAATCTTAAGCATGGAGAACAAATTTTGTTATATAATGCTAGATTTGAGATATTTCCTGGAAAACTTAAGTTCAGGTGGATGGGCCCATTTATTCTGATGAAAGTTTATTTCTCTGGAGCTGTGGATATTAAGGATCATAAGACTAGAACATTATTTAATGTTAACAGTCATAGACTTAAACCTTATTTTTCAGTCGATCAACATAAACTTGATGATAATTTTTTGTTAGATCATTCAGAATAAGCTCTGGGTATGTCCGGCTGAAGATGTTAAATTAATTAATTACATAATTAATTTAAAGTAGAATTATATGAAAATAACCTTAAAATTCAAATTAAATAATGACATCACGTACGACATCAAAATTCAATAATTGATTTTTAAAATCAATTTTAATTTATGGAAAATCACTTATGGGTCACTCATGACCCGTAGAACTTACCATGACATGAAAAACACTCATGAGATCCTGACCCGACCAGCAATAATGCAGTAATTTTTGCTTCCAAAAGATGGCAAAAAACTTGACCCAATTTATAAATAGCGGTTAGTGTATAAAATTAAAATATTATTAAATTTTAGAAAATATTTTACACACTAGGGGTACTACGCAAGTATACGTATCATTTCAAGTAATATAGAGTTTTCTTTTATAACCCCAGGATCGATCCCACAGAGAAGCGAGGTAAGCAATCCTTTAGGCTAATTCCAGTCCATTTCTATAAAACCTAAATTTGGAATTTCGATTAAAATGATTTTTTTAATAACTATTCCTAAATAAAGTTCTTAAATAAAAAGATAACATTTGGATAAATTGATTTGGAGATTTTTGAGATGTTAAAGATTACCTTTCTCTTGCAATTACATAGATAATGTGTAGAAAAGAAATGCTTAGAATTTTATGTAGTTGTGCCAAATAGAAGCAATCCTATTCTTTACCCTTTAGTCCAGGTGTAAAAAACTTTGGCTAATCTATCAATCGGTTCAGGATGTTTTATTAGTAGAATGGGTTAATCTAGGCTCACACTACTAGATGTCCAAGGGTGGCTATGGTCGGCCCGAACAGTGACTCGTTCCCTTTCTATAAATCAAATTATTATAATTTAGTCTGTCACTCAAAAAACTAATTAGTTCTACGCAAATTGAATAATATTTTCCTATTTATTTGCACTTCACCTTGAATAACCCGCATAAGGCGTTCGACTACCCAAGGATTCATGTGATATCTACTAGTTAAGAACTCATCTCCGGATAGGTCTCAGAACTCTTCAACAAATTTTAACAATACAAGTTATCAATTTGTAAAGTAAATGAAGATCTGTGTTGACGAATGGAAAGAGATTGGTGTCGAATGTCGATATTGAGGAGTCGCCATCTAATATTAGCCTCACTTTATTCCTATAAATCCCATGAAGGATTTGAGGAATTTAAGGCTAATAGTAGAAAAGGATGTTTATGACAATCCTTATAGAAGAATATCCTAAAATAATATATCCTAGAATTTTCATATAAAGAAAATCATAGAAAATCAGAGATTTCTATTGTGGGTTCTTTTGGATCTCCTATAGAAGCAAGCTTCTATAATTAATTACATCTTAAACAATTTTTAATTGTTCAAGAAAACTTCAGATTAATGTCAATCATTTGTTTTCTAAAATTTTATTTTTAAGGAGAGATGTACCCACTATTACTCTTAAATATCATTTCATATTTATTATTTTAAAGTTTTGATTTTGTTTTTCATGTCGTTATCTTAAAAGTTTTGTTGTTGTTTTCCATGTCGTTGTTTTGTTTTGTTTTGGTGACTATCGTAAGAGTATTTTTGTTTTTGTTTGTCCATGTCGTTGTTTTGTTTCATTTTGAAAATATTATGTTTGGTGGTTATCCTAAAAAGTTTTGGTTTTGTTGTTGTTTGTCCTGAATGTCATCCTGCAAAACAAAGTTAGCACATCCTATAACATGCAAAGAAAATCTAAACGAAACTTTTTGTCTTCACCCTGCAAAGAAAAGATTGTTAGAAAATAATGTCATGTTCATTATTTTGATTTAACATGTCCTGGATGTCGGTTTATGTCAAATTATATTGATTAATGTTTAATTTTGTCGAAATATCGGATTAATTTTATCTCATGGCTCATATGGGCTTCATATGGCTTCATGGCTCAACCAAAATGATTCTATTTCACTCACACTAGCCTAATTTTCATTTTTTCAAAATTTCAATTTTTGACCCATGGGGCCCCGGACCCACCAAACCTACTAAAAACCCTGGAAACTACCCAAAACCACCAAAATTTCCAAATCACCTAAAAATTTTTCAAAATTAACCTTGAATATTTCCCCACCAATCAAATTAATCATTTACAGCCAAAAATACCAAAATTTCCAAAAATACCCCCAATACCCTCCAAATTACCAAAATGCCCCTCTTGACCCAAAAATCCAAAAAATTCCAAAAATTCCCAGAAAATTCCAGAAAATCCCAAATATTCCCAATTTCATTTGTTCAACTAAACCATGGGCCAATTTTACCAATTTACCCCACTTTTACCAAAACCCCAATTTAGCCCATTTTAAACCCAAATGACCCCAATGTCAAACCAAATCACCCCAATTGACCTCAATTTTGGTCCAATTCAATTCTAAACTTCAATTCAATATACCCAATATCAATTTAGATCAAATCCAAGCCCAATTTGATTGACATTTGAATCCAATCATTTTTAAGCTTAAAGCCCAATTTCGACCCATAACCGAAACTTAGCCCAAACCAACCCAACTCAACTCCGATTAACCCCAAATCTTTTCTAAACCTTCCCTAACATCTCCATAAACAAAACACTAACATAATTTGCCCAAAACTTGAACCCAAACCCCACTCAAATTCAACCCAAACTCAAAATTCCCAATTTAGCCTAAACCAAAGCTTAACCCTAACTTAGCCCAAACCCCAAAATTGTACCCCAACCAAAGTTAAAAACTCTTTGTAACACACCGATAAACATTTCTCAACATTAATTTTACATCAAAACTAACTTTAGCCCAACCTTAGCCCTAGCTAACCCAATTTGACCCATTTTTGTCCCCTTTACCAAAGAGACCCAAGTTCAACCCTATCTAACTCCAAGCCTTACCAAATTGACTTCAAATAACTCATGAAACATTCCTAAGACAAATTCAACACTCATTGGGCTCAACCATTACAAGGCTCCTCATCCTAAAAATCCATTTTAAAATTTGAAAGCCCATTCCCTTAAGCCATTTTAAAAGCCCACCTTTGCCAAATTTTAAAAGCCCAAAAATTCATCCAAAGCCCATATGACACTCTCCCTCATCATACATTCAATTTAAAATCACCTCTAAAGTCCTAATTTATCATCAAATCATTCCAATTTTAGCCACATGACAATCTCCTTAAAATACATCAAAAATGCCTAAAACCCATTTCTATGAAACCAAGTCAAGCCATCCTAAGCCATAGGCAAGCCACGAAGCCATCCATGAGCCACATGGGAGCCATGAAATCCCCTTTACATGTCACCATGCTATCTTGGGCAAAAGAAGAAGGTTCTTTCCATATTCCCTTAGAGTAATTAACCACTCCCATGATTCCCCTTAACCATGCTTAGGCCTAATTATACTTGGATGGTGACTTGACCCTACTGATTAAGCTGAACCAAACAACTTTCTCTTCAGCCCAAGCAAGCCATAGGGAGGTGAACCTAGCCCAAAACCATGGGTTGACCCAAACCAAGTCAAAATCATCTCCTCCACATTCCACTTCAATCCAACTCCTTTACACATGACCAACTCCAATTGACATCACCATTGCCAAGCCCTGCCCTCACTGGTTAAGATGGTGACCTGACCTTGGACGGCCAGCCACCACAGCCGCCGAAAAACATCATGGCCGAGACCTTGGGAGGAGCCAAAGTTTGGAATTCCCACCTGCTGAGCTGCCCCACTCCAAATGGCCATTGTAGTTGTTCTTCTCCTCACCAGAGCAGCTGATCCCAACCCCTAACTCCCCCTGAGAGGCCATGGCCATGGCTATTTAAGCCAGCCAACCCCTCTCGGCCAAAAGGTTGGCTGAACCAGACCTTCACAGAATCCCTCCAAATTCCTCACAAATCTTCCCCAGCCGAAGAGCAATCCATCCCCATTGTTCTCCCTGCCCTAACTCCCACTGATTGAGCTCAATTTTGGAGCTCAATTCTCAGACCAGAACAGGACACTCCCAAATCTTCCACCAAAATCAAATTAAACTCACCCACACCTGCACAAGACCAAGAGAAGGAGTTCCCCAGTGAAAGCCCCCTCTCCAGGCCACTCATTTGTTCTAGCCTCCAAATGTTGAAATCGGGGATGGTGGAAATCCGGTCTAGGAAATTCCTTAGGGCCAGAGACTTCATTTGGAGCTTGCTTGGACTCAATCGAAGGTAACACACTCTCAAATCGAAGCTTCACTTCTCTGAGCAAAGATATGAGCTCTCTCTTCTTCCCGAGATTCTGAACATTCTCTATTTTGATTGAGTTGATTTCATGCCACATAAACCGTATGGATATGTTCGTCTCTTCATGACGAATCCATAGAGTATAAGAAAATAAAATCCATTGAGAATCGAGTGAGATCTTAGGGTTTTAGTGTGGACGGTCATGGGTGCACACCAGTCGTAGACGATGATCGGGAGCCGTTGGATCACGCGTGTATCGAGCGGACGGCTCAGATGGCATCGGACCAGGAGATGGTATGTGAAACGCGAGCCCCATGGCAGCTGACTCAGATGGTGGCGTCGAATGGGAGCGCGCCGCGTGGTCTTTCGGATATGCCGAGGATGACAGGGCGCCGCACTGGATAAGTAGAAAATTAGGGAATTTTCTTATTTATTAAATACCCAGAACTTCAAAAATGCATAACTTTGTGTAGAAAAATAAAAATACCCTCTTGCTCAGTGAACAAAGGAAAATAATGTGGAAAAGAAATTAAGTAATTTCATTGAGTATTTTATTTTTAATAATTTATTTACTCTCTGCATTGTTTTAATTCTCCATTTGCATAGGCAATTCACCATGGCATGAGACCATGGGGCTTTTGAAGCCTCTGAACTTAGGAACATTCCCTGAATTTTCCAAGGTCAGAGGCCATCCCTATGAGAAGTTATTGATTTTTCAATTGCATGTCACTATTTTGAGTATTTTAATTCCAATAATTAGCATGTTGAGAAATAAATTCTAGGAAAATTTGGTGATGTTTTTTATGACCAGAGGAATCTAGGAAAAATAGGTCTTGAGTTAATTCACATGGAACAACATTAATTGGCCTAAACACCCAAAATTGAACTTTAATTAATTAGGGTTGACCACACATTAAATTAACTTGAAAACAATTCTCCATTGATCTTTAGGATCAGAGGAACATCACATATAATTTTGAGGTAAATTGGATTTGATTAACCTCACCAAAGGGGTTGATTAAGCCTCCTAAGCAAAATGGATAAAATTAAACTTTAAAAATTCATAACTCACAAAATACTCTTCAAAAATTCACAAAAATGGTTTTGGAGCTTCTCTGATATTAGAGGGACTTAGAAAAATTAAAATTGTAATTTTCTAAAAAAGTTGATTTTTATCATTATTTTCATATTTTAATAATTAAAAAATAATAAAAATCATAAAAATATTAAAAATCATCAAAATGTCAAATTTTGAATTCTAAGAACTTAGGAACAAACCAAATATTTTTCCTAAGTCTCTAGGGTAAGATATTGAATTTTAGAGGCTTAAAACAATTTTTAAATAAAAAAAATGATTTTCTTTAACATTTCCACTAAATTAATTCTAATAAATCAAAGAAAAATCAAAAAAATATAAAATTTTGTTCTCTGACTTCCCTGATATCAGAGAGATTTTTGAAAAATATAAAACCTATTTTTCAACTTTAATTTTATTTTTAAATTAATTAATACTCCAAAACTCAAAATAATTCTAATAAATAAAATATTATTAAAAAACTCACCAAAATTGGTCCAAATGATCCTCTATTCATTAGGAATATCCCATAATTTTCTTAAGGACAAAAACATTTCCTTGGTCATGTTATTGAATTTTCCTTGAAAACCCTTATTTTCCATTAAAAATAATTAAATAATTAAATTAAATACAGAAAAATCACATTTTCTCCTCTAATATCTTAATTGATATGTGAGTGAGGTCACATAAAAATTTCAATTTCATTTGAGCTTAGTTTAGTGAGTTATAGAATTATTAAGCTTGAAGGGCAAAAGGGTAATTAAAAATTTCAACTCTTAATTAAAATTTTAGGATTAATTAAAAACGGGAGGGTAAAATATTTGATTTTAAATTGATTTTGGGTGATTGAAACTCAAATGATTGAGGGTAGAAACCTACTAACTATTTCAAATATAATTAAAATAAAACTTTAATCAATTAATTAATTGAAATTTTGGAAGAAAAATATAAATTGGAATTATTAAAGTAGGGATATTATTAAGAGGATATTTATTCTTTAATTTAAAAATCCCTAAATAAATCACTTCAATAATACTTAATTATTAATTAAAAAATTAAGAGAATAATCCCAATTAATAATTAAAACTAAAGTTAAACTAAAATTAAATTAAAATTAAATTTAAACTAAATTTAAACTAAATTAAAAATTAAATCAAACTAAAATTAAATTAAAATTAAATTTACACTAAATTAAAAATCAAATCAAATTAAAATTAAATTAAAAATTAAACCAAACTAAAATTAAATTAAAATTAAAACTAAATTAAATTAAATTAAAATTAAAATAAATTGAAATTAAATTAAATTAAAATTAAATTAAAACTAAAATAAAATAAATTAAATTAAAAATTAAATTAAAGTTAAAATTAAACAAAATTTAAATTAAAATTAAAATTAAATTAAATTAAACCAAACTAAATTAGAATTAAAATCAAATCAAACTAAAATTAAAATAAATTAAATTAAAGTTAAGTTGAATTAAGTTAAATCAAAATCATTTAATAACAAACCTAAATGAAATCATTAAGAATTAAATCTACAATAACTTGAACACTATTCCAAACTTAAACTAATTTCTATAAGTAAGTTAAAATCGAAATTAAATCATTAAGTTTAAATCATCAAAATAGCTAATAAATTTGCCCTTTTAGAGCTCTTATTATTATAACTCTTAAATGAAGTATCAAGTGAAGTGTTACTTCATTTATAGGATATTCAAATGTCCTAGTTCACTGAGCAAGGGAACAAAACTTAAACCCCTGGATGATTTATTCACCTGTGCAATTAAATTTACTTGGACTCAAAATAATCTCGGAAATATTGAAAAGATGTTTACGACCTGTCCTAAGAACTTTCTCAATATGATGAGATGTTTTAGAAGAACAACTGAATTTAATTGTTCTTTGATGAAGAAAATCATCCTTAAACCAAACCAAGAACCTAGACGTCATAGGAGATGACTAGTTATAGGATTAGGAATTTAGTAGACAACCAAAACCCTTCCCTTAGCTTTACCTAGGTGTCTGTTGAAATATTTAAATGCCTTAACATGTGTTTTAAGTGGAGCTTGGGATGACGGGGAGACCCTCCAGGTACGCTTTTATTTTATTGCAATTTATTTTATTACAATGTACTTTACTTTTCTTGCATGTTAAATAAAACTGTTGCATGAAAACCAAAACCTTTAGGATAGTCCCTAAACTGAAACCAAAACTAAATCAAAAGTCATTGCAAGATCAAATTCACTGCCACAACAATTAAAATATAAAACAACTCAAAATTTAACCACAAACAAAACAACAAAACTACAATTGCAACTAAATTAAAATGTCTCATTGAATGATAGGGAATACCTCGAATGATGTAACCCACGTGTTGCTAATGGGATTTCCCACGGTCTAAATGAAAGTGTGGAACTCATTTAATTGAGTTTAGCAAATTCATCTGGACTAAGTGATTCAATGAAAATAACGGTGCCGGGATGACGGAACGGTGGGATCTTAATCAGTTCTGTTTAAACATTTTTAAGATTTGTTTTAATTAAAATATTAAAAAAACACTTGGATTTTTAGATTTTCTCTAAACCAAAACACTTCACTCATCCTTTCATTTATGACTTCTAAAACTAAACCTCTGCAACAATAAGGGCTTGGAGTACGGTGGGCAGCACGACCATCTTCATCAGCAAAACAACTCTACATCAGCTAAACATTCCTAGAATTAAATAACCAAACCGTAGGATTTTGAGGTAGTTTTCCTAGTGCAACATAAATCCTCAACCCTTTTGTTAGACATTTGCATAATCATGTTATGTAATTAAGCCCTAACCGGTCTTAGGACTCCGAGGTAGTCGTTTGGTACGACATAAACCCTCACATCTTTAAGGCTATTTGTATGATCATGTCATGTAAATATAAGTCCTAAATAATTAAAATTGGCAGGATTGCAACATTAAATAAACTCCCAAATTGAAGCCAAACAATAGGATAGTTTGGGAAGTTGCCAAGATTCTTCTTGGATCCTCAGCTTCTCCTACTTCTCTTCCTTCAGACTCCTGAAAATAACTGTTCCAAATTTGATTCATTCCTAATTGAAATTTCCAAAACTCAAATCCTTTGAAAACTTTAAACTTTGAAATTCTTGAGAGCAAAACCACTGATCATTATCGAGAGTTTTCTTAAATGATTCCCGTCACTTAGGATGTAATTAACTATAGAGGCTTGCCCTTATAGGGAACTTTAAGAACCCAGGTAATATGAACCCTGCTTAATTCATTTATATTAAGCAGGGGAACTTATCGGCTTATATAATTGGTTCGCAAACCAAACGGATGTAAAAAATCTTCTAGTATATTTAATCAAGGCCCATCATCAAGCAGTGTGTCTATTTTCTGGGATAGATATACAGTTTGTGGTGCGGTGCTCGTTTATACAAACTATTCGAGATGTGAGATTGGTTTGATTTCATATCTTAAAATTTTCGAATTTAAAATTATTTTCAAAATCAAATACTACTTTCTAAATTACATATATTTAAATTAAATTTAAAATATAAAATTCAGCGACAATTTTTTGTAGGCGACCCCTTATCAAAATATAATACTCAACCTAAAAATATGCTGACAATGTCGGTTATATCGATTTATGTTTGAAATGTTGAATTTCTATCAGTTATGTCGATTTATGTTGGAAATGTCGAATTTATATCAGTTATATCATCTTTGGTTTGAAATGTCGAATTTATGTCGGTTATATCGATTTATGTTTGAAATGTTGAATTTATATCAGTTATGTCGATTTTTGTTTAAAATGTTAAATTTATGTCGTTTATATCGATTTAAGTTTGAAATGTCGAATTTATATCAGTTATGTCGATTTTGGTTTGAAATGTCGAATTTATGTCGGTTATATCGATTTATGTTTGAAATGTCAAATTTATATCAGTTATGTCGATTTATGTTTGAAATGTCAAATTTATATTAGTTATGTCGTTTTATATTTGAATTATCAAATTTATGTCGGTTATATCGATTTATATTTGAAATGTCGAATTTATATAAGTTATCCCGATTTAAGTTTGAAATGTCGAATTTATGTCTTGACTTAAGTTTAAACTTAAATTTTAAATTTATGTCTGTTTGAATTTGAGTTGAAAGTTGGGTTAGATTAACTTGAGTTCATATCTGTCTGAATTTAAGTTAAAAGGTTTGGTTTAGATTAACTTGAGTTCATGTCTGTCTGAACTTAAGTTAAAAGGTTAAAAATTAGATTCAATATTGATTGAATTAACTTGGGTCCATGTCTGGTTGATCCTAAGTTAAATTCAATGTTGATTGAATCTAATTAACTTGAGTTCGTGTCTATCTGAAAAAAAGGTTTAAATTTAGATTCAATATTAATTGAATTAACTTGGGTTCATGTCTGGTTGAACCTAAGTTAGATTCAAATTTGATTAAATCTAATTAACTTAAGTTCATGTCTGTCTGAACTTAAGTTAGAAGGTTTAATTTAGAATAGACTTAATTAAGTTTTAAGCCTTGTTTAAATAGGACCTAAAGGTTAATCAAGTCTAATAAATTAGACTTAATTAGAATCGCAGACCATCTAAGTCCTTTTTAGATAAGGCTTAAGTTTTATTTAAGTCTATTTAGTTGTAGTTTATTGAGACATTAAGTCTAATAAATTAGACTTAGGTTCATGATTTGTTGTTTTAAATCTCAAATGCTTGATGATTTAATTAAGTCTAGGATGTTAGACTTAATTAAAATTTTATGTTGAATTTAGGTTTGAATTAAGTTGGATTAAAAGTTTAATATAGTTTGGTCTTAAGTTAAAATTTGACTTAAGTTCAAGTTAAGTTGAACCTATATTTAAAGTTGACTTAAGTTCAATATGGGTTGAACTTATATTGAGTTTAGGTCAGACTTAAGTTCATGTCGGGTTGAACCTAAGTTTAGTTTGATTTAAGTCTAACATGGGTTAGACTTAAGTTGTGTTTGGGTTAGACTTAGATTCATGTCAGGATGAATCTAAGTTTGGTTTGACATAAGTCTAATGTAGGTTAGACTTAAGTTAGGTTTGAGTTTGACTTAGGTTTATGTTGAGTTGAACCTAAATTTGGTTTGACTTAAGCCTAGTGTAGGTTAGACTTAAGTTAGGTTTAGGTTTGACTTAGGTTTATGTTGAGTTGAACCTAAGTTTGGTTTGACTTAAACCTAGTGTAGGTTAGACTTAAGTTTGATTTAGATTTGATTATTTAAGGTTAATTAAACCTAATTTAAAGAAGGTTTAAATAATTAATTAGAATTATTATGGGTAAAGTATAATTATTTAAAGTTAATTAAACCTAATTTAGGTAAGGTTTAATTGATTAATTAGACTTATTATGGGTTAAGTCTAATTATTTAAGGTTAACTAAACCTAATTTAGGTAAGGTTTAATGGATTAATTAGACTTATTATGGGTTAAGTCTAATTATTTAAGGTTAGATAATGCTAATTTAGGTAAGGTTTAATTGATTAATTAGACTTATTATGGATTAAGACTAATTATTTAAGGTTAATTAAACCTAATTTAGGTAAGGTTTAATTGACTAATTAAACTTATTATGGGTTAAGTCTAAGTATTTAAGGTTAATTAAACCTAATTTAGGTAAGGTTTAATTGACTAATTAGACTTATTATGGGTTAAGTCTAATTATTTAAGGTTAATTAAACCTAATTTAGGTGAGGTTTAATTGATTAATTAGACTAATTTTGGGTTAAGTCTAATTATTTAAGGTTAATTAAACCTAATTTAGGTAAGGTTTAATTGATTAATTGGACTTATTATGGGTTAAGTCTAATTATTTAAGGTTAATTAAACCTAATTTAGGTAAGGTTTAATTGATTAATTGGACTTATTATGGGTTAAGTCTAATTATTTAAGGTTAATTAAACCTAATTTAGGCAAGTTTTAATTGATTAATTGGACTTATTATGGGTTAAGACTAATTATTTAAGGTTAATTAAACCGAATATAGGTAAGCTCTAATTGATTAATTAGACTTATATGGGTTAAGTCTAATTATTTAAGGTTAATTAAACCTAATTTTGGTAAGCTTTAATTGATTAATTAGACTTATTATAGGTTAAGTCTAATTATTTAAGGTTGGTTAAACCTAATTTAGGTAAGGTTTAATTGATTAATTTGACTTATTATGGGTTAAGTCTAATTATTTAAGGTTGGTTAAACCTAATTTAGGTAAGGTTTAATTGATTAATTAGACTTATTATGGGTTAAGTCTAGTTATTTAAGGTTAATTAAACCTAATTTAGGTATGGTTTAATTGATTAATTAGACTTATTATGGGTTAAGTCTTCTTATTTAAGGTTAGTTAAACGTAATTTAGGTACGGTTTAATTGATTAATTAGACTTATTATGGGTTAAGTCTTATTATTTAAGGTTAATTATACCTAATTTTGGTACGATTTAATTGATTAATTAGACTTATTATGGGTTAAGACTTATTATTTAAGGTTATTTAAACCTAATTTAGGTACGATTTAATTGATTAATTAGACTTATTATGGGTTAAGTCTAATTATTTAAGGTTAATTAAACCTAATTTGGGTAAGGTTTAATTGATTAATTTGACTTATTATGGGTAAAGTCTAATTATTTAAGGTTAGTTAAACCTAATTTAGGTAATGTTTAATTGATTAATTAGACTTATTATGGGTTAAGTCTAATTATTTAAGGTTGGTTAAACCTAATTTAGGTAAGGTTTAATTGATTAATTAGACTTATTATGGGTTAAGTCTAATTATTTAAGGTTAATTAAACCTATTTTAGGTAGGGTTTAATTGATTAATTAGACTTATTATGGGTTAAGTCTATTTATTTAAGGTTAGTTAAACCTAATTTAGGTAGGGTTTAATTGATTAATTAGACTTATTATGGGTTAAGTCTAATTATCTAAGGTTAATTAAACCTAATTTAGGTAAGGTTTAATTGATTAATTAGACTTATTATGGGTTAAGTCTAATTATTTAAGGTTAATTAAACCTAATTTAGGTAAGGTTTAATTGATTAATTAGACTTATTATGGGTTAAGACTCATTATTTAAGGTTAATTAAACCTAATATAGGTAAGCTTTAATTGATTAATTAGACTTATTATGGTTTAAGTCTAATTATTTAAGGTTAGTTAAACCTAATTTAGGTAAGGTTTAATTGATTAATTGGACTTATTATGGGTTAAGTCTAATTATTTAAGGTTAATTAAACCTAATTTAGGTAAGGTTTAATTGATTAATTGGACTTATTATGGGTTAAGTCTAATTATTTAAGGTTAATTAAACCTAATTTAGGCAAGTTTTAATTGATTAATTGGACTTATTATGGGTTAAGACTAATTATTTAAGGTTAATTAAACCTAATATAGGTAAGCTTTAATTGATTAATTAGACTTATATGGGTTAAGTCTAATTATTTAAGGTTAATTAAACCTAATTTTGGTAAGCTTTAATTGATTAATTAGACTTATTATAGGTTAAGTCTAATTATTTAAGGTTGATTAAACCTAATTTAGGTAAGGTTTAATTGATTAATTTGACTTATTATGGGTTAAGTCTAATTATTTAAGGTTGGTTAAACCTAATTTAGGTAAGGTTTAATTGATTAATTAGACTTATTATGGGTTAAGTCTAGTTATTTAAGGTTAATTAAACCTAATTTAGGTATGGTTTAATTGATTAATTAGACTTATTATGGGTTAAGTCTTATTATTTAAGGTTAGTTAAACGTAATTTAGGTACGGTTTAATTGATTAATTAGACTTATTATGGGTTAAGTCTTATTATTTAAGGTTAATTATACCTAATTTTGGTACGATTTAATTGATTAATTAGACTTATTATGGGTTAAGACTTATTATTTAAGGTTATTTAAACCTAATTTAGGTACGATTTAATTGATTAATTAGACTTATTATGGGTTAAGTCTAATTATTTAAGGTTAATTAAACCTAATTTGGGTAAGGTTTAATTGATTAATTTGACTTATTATGGGTAAAGTCTAATTATTTAAGGTTGGTTAAACCTAATTTAGGTAATGTTTAATTGATTAATTAGACTTATTATGGGTTAAGTCTAATTATTTAAGGTTGGTTAAACCTAATTTAGGTAAGGTTTAATTGATTAATTAGACTTATTATGGGTTAAGTCTAATTATTTAAGGTTAATTAAACCTAATTTAGGTATGGTTTAATTGATTAATTAGACTTATTATGGGTTAAGTCTTATTATTTAAGGTTTGTTAAACGTAATTTAGGTACGGTTTAATTGATTAATTAGACTTATTATGGGTTAAGTCTTATTATTTAAGGTTAATTATACCTAATTTTGGTACGATTTAATTGATTAATTAGACTTATTATGGGTTAAGACTTATTATTTAAGGTTATTTAAACCTAATTTAGGTACGATTTAATTGATTAATTAGACTTATTATGGGTTAAGTCTAATTATTTAAGGTTAATTAAACCTAATTTGGGTAAGGTTTAATAGATTAATTTGACTTATTATGGGTAAAGTCTAATTATTTAAGGTTGGTTAAACCTAATTTAGGTAAGGTTTAATTGATTAATTAGACTTATTATGGGTTAAGTCTAATTATTTAAGGTTGGTTAAACCTAATTTAGGTAAGGTTTAATTGATTAATTAGACTTATTATGGGTTAAGTCTAATTATTTAAGGTTAATTAAACCTATTTTAGGTAGGGTTTAATTGATTAATTAGACTTATTATGGGTTAAGTCTATTTATTTATGGTTAGTTAAACCTAATTTAGGTAGTGTTTAATTGATTAATTAGACTTATTATGGGTTAAGTCTAATTATTTAAGGTTAATTAAACCTAATTTAGGTAAGGTTTAATTGATTAATTAGACTTATTATGGGTTAAGTCTAATTATTTAAGGTTAATTAAACCTAATTTAGGTAAGGTTTAATTGATTAATTAGACCTATTATGGGTTAAGACTCATTATTTAAGGTTAATTAAACCTAATATAGGTAAGCTTTAATTGATTAATTAGACTTATTATGGGTTAAGTCTAATTATTTAAGGTTAGTTAAACCTAATTTAGGTAAGGTTTAATTGATTAATTGGACTTATTATGGGTTAAGTCTAATTATTTAAGGTTAATCAAACCTAATTTAGGTAAGGTTTAATTGATTAATTGGACTTATTATGGGTTAAGTCTAATTATTTAAGGTTAATTAAACCTAATTTAAGTAAGTTTTAATTGATTAATTGGACTTATTATGGGTTAAGACTAATTATTTAAGGTTAATTAAACCTAATATAGTAAGCTTTAATTGATTAATTAGACTTATATGGGTTAAGTCTAATTATTTAAGGTTAATTAAACCTAATTTTGGTAAGCTTTAATTGATTAATTAGACTTTATTATAGAGTTAAGTCTAATTATTTAAGGTTGGTTAAACCTAATTTAGGTAAGGTTTAATTGATTAATTCGACTTATTATGGGTTAAGTCTAATTATTTAAGGTTGGTTAAACCTAATTTAGGTAAGGTTTAATTGATTAATTAGACTTATTATGGGTTAAGTCTAGTTATTTAAGGTTAATTAAACCTAATTTAGGTATGGTTTAATTGATTAATTAGACTTATTATGGGTTAAGTCTTATTATTTAAGGTTTGTTAAACGTAATTTAGGTACGGTTTAATTGATTAATTAGACTTATTATGGGTTAAGTCTTATTATTTAAGGTTAATTATACCTAATTTTGAGTACGATTTAATTGATTAATTAGACTTATTATGGGTTAAGACTTATTATTTAAGGTTATTTAAACCTAATTTAGGTACGATTTAATTGATTAATTTGACTTATTATGGGTTAAGTCTAATTATTTAAGGTTAATTAAACCTAATTTGGGTAAGGTTTAATTGATTAATTTGACTTATTATGGGTTAAGTCTAATTATTTAAGGTTGGTTAAACCTAATTTAGGTAAGGTTTAATTGATTAATTAGACTTATTATGGGTTAAGTCTAATTATTTAAGGTTGGTTAAACCTAATTTAGGTAAGGTTTAATTGATTAATTAGACTTATTATGGGTTATGTCTAATTATTTAAGGTTAATTAAACCTAATTTCGGTAGGGTTTAATTGATTAATTAGACTTATTATGGGTTAAGTCTATTTATTTAAGGTTAGTTAAACCTAATTTAGGTAGGGTTTAATTGATTAATTAGACTTATTATAGGTTAAGTCTAATTATTTAAGGTTAATTAAACCTAATTTAGGTAAGGTTTAATTGATTAATTAGACTTATTATGGGTTAAGTCTAATTATTTAAGGTTAATTAAACCTAATTTAGGTAAGGTTTAATTGATTAATTAGACCTATTATGGTTTAAGACTCATTATTTAAGGTAAATTAAACCTAATATAGGTAAGCTTTAATTGATTAATTAGACTTATTATGGGTTAAGTCTAATTATTTAAGGTTAATTAAACCTAATTTGGGTAAGGTTTAATTGATTAATTTGACTTATTATGGGTTAAGTCTAATTTTTTAAGGTTGGTTAAACCTAATTTAGGTAAGATTTAATTGATTAATTAGACTTATTATGGGTTAAGTCTAATTATTTAAGGTTGGTTAAACCTAATTTAGGTACGTTTTAATTGATTAATTAGACTTATTATGGGTTAAGTCTAATTATTTAAGGTTAGTTAAACCTAATTTAGGTAGGGTTTAATTGATTAATTAGACTTATTATGGGTTAAGTCTAATTATTTAAGGTTAATTAAACCTTATTTAGGAAGGGTTTAATTGATGAATTAGACTTATTATGGGTTAAGTCTAATTATTTAAGGTTAATTAAACCTAATTTAGGTAAGGTTTAATTGATTAGTTAAGTCTAATTTTTTAAGGTTAATTAAACCTAATTTTGGTAAGGTTTAATTGATTAATTAGACTTATTATGGGTTAAGTATAATTATTTAAGGTTAATTAAACCTAATTTAGGTAAGGTTTAATTGATTAATTAAATAGGTTTAAATGATATTCTTAACTTAATTAAGTTTAATTTTATCATTTTGGACTTAATTAATTGAATTTTGGGTTTAATAGGTTTAAATGATATTTTAAACCTAATTAAGTCTAATTTTGTCATTTTAGACTTAATTAATTAAATCTAGGATTAAATAGGTTTAAATGATGTTTTAAACCTAATTAAGTCTAATTTTGTCATTTTAGACATAAATTTTGGATTAAATAGGTTTAAATGATGTTTTAAACCTAATTAAGTCTAATTTTGTCATTTTAGACTTAATTAATTAAATTTAAAGTTTAATAGGTTTAAATGATGTTTTAAACCTAATTATGTCTAATTTTGTCATTTTAAACTTAATTAAATTTAAAGTTTAATAGGTTTAAATGATGTTTTAAATCTAATAAAGTCTAATTTTGTCATTTTAGACTTTATTAATTAAATTTAAAGTTTAATAGGTTTAAATTATGTTTTAAACCTAATTAAGTCTAATTTTGTCATTTTAGACTTAAGAGAAGTTTGACATTAGCCTATCATAGACTAAATTCATTTCAAACATAGATTATTAATGAAAATAAGCTAAGTTTATAAAAAGGTTATTTTTATGATTAAAAATTTTTTAATTAATAAAGAATCTTAACCCTAAATTTTAAAATGTCACTTAAAGTTATTTTTATGACTTAGAAATGATTTTATTAGGGTTATTTTCTATTGCCATAACATATCTGATCATTTCCATTTTTATTTTTCTTAATTTTCAATTTTTATAATTATTATTTGAAATAATTACAAGATGTCTTGAAAATTAGAGAAAAGTGTCATAGACATGTTTTTTGTCCTTGGAAAAATCATGAAGGATCCCTAAGAGCATAAAGATAAATGCCTCAAAGTTTCATATTTTTTTGATTTATAAATAATTTTTAATAATTAAAATACTCCAGATAGTATTTAATTTTTTAAAAATTAAATAATGGGAAAAAAATTTTTATTTTTATTTCATAATTTTCTCCTATTCAAGAGCTTTCCAGAGGTATTTTTATCATTTTTTTGTGACCTCTAGATAAAAAGATATTAAATTTTGAAGTTTTTAAGGTTTTATGAAATTTAATAAATTCACAAATTCCCGCCGTCGACGCGTGTCCTCGTACGCGTCGAACTGGAGGGACGATCTTGTGTGCCGCGCGGAATAGTGTACACGGGAAGGTTCGATCAACGCCGTCCGTACCAAAACATGGGACCGGACGGCAGAGACAATTTAAAAAAAAATTTCGAATTATTTTAAATCGTCAAACTTCAAACCTTAATATCTCACTCATTTCTTAATGAAATTGAGTGATTTTTGAACCTATGTAATCATTTAAACATGTAGAATATTTCCATACGGTGAAGTAACATTTCTAGGCTAATATAACCCATGATATATCAAAAATAAGAATTATTTTGTGAAAACTAATTTCATACCTTTGCCACAAGTAAATCAAGCTTGATCAGGCCTTGTAGTTGTCTTCTAGGACCCCAATGGAAGATTATTGCTGCAGCAACTTGATCCAGAAGTCGGGCTTAAAGGAGAATTTTGAAGAAGTGGTTGGTTTTGGCTATTTTTGAGTTTTTCTCAAATTGGCTCGATTGGGTTCAACTATGGCTTGGATTTGGTTCTAATGGACTGCTAAGACTCTTAGTAAGAGTTTTTATGTAGGGGGTCAGAGGATTTGAGCAGTCTATATGTATTTCTAATTTTTTTCTTCTCTCCTCACTAGGCTCGGGTTTGGGCTCTATTTATAGCCAAGGGGAGGCCATGGCTTAGCTTAGGTTGTTCTAGGGGAGTTGTTATCTCCCCTATTAACCCATTGGAGGAGAAATTCGGCTGAGAGGATAACCATTGTTGTTTCTCCCAAGATTTTCATGATGAGCTTAATGTTTTGGCTCTCCTCCATTGGATCATGCAAGAGGTGTGAAATGAGCTGTAACTTCTCCTCCTTATGAGCTTACACATCACCCTCTAACCTTAGCAAATGGTGACACATATGCTCTCCTCTCATGATTCCATTTAACTATGGTGAGGGGTAGGTTTAAGTTTGGTTCTCTCTCCATTGGCTAGCTTGGGAGGTGGGAGATGAGGCTTGGTGTTGGCCGGCCACCTCATGGCTAAGTAAGGGTGAGTCATGGCTTAGGGTGAAGGGGGAAGAGACACCTCACTTTACCCATCATAATGGGTGTTAACCCATGGTTAAATGGATTTAAGCTTAGTCTTATCATGTGTTAATTATGTCTCAAGATGGATTTAATTTGATTTTAGCCTAATAAATCATGGGAAGGCTATGTGTCATTTCATGTCTTTTAATTTCCATTATGTTATTAATTAAAATGGTTAGAAAATAATTTATTAATCAATTTATTAGTTGAATGTAATTTTAAATTAATTAATTAATTAATTTTGTTATTTTTTTTATTTTATGATTTTAATTTAATTTTCATTTTAATTAATTATTTCATTTAATTAAAATATTAAAAATTAAATCATTAATCATTTTAATTAATCAAAATAATTTTGAAATTAATTATTTGATTAATTTTGTTATTTTTATTTCATTTTTATCTATTTTGATTAAAATAGATAAGTGTTGACCAATTTTGACCTAGGTTGACCCAAGTCAGCCTATATTGATAAATTTAATTTGAAATGTTCAATGTGACCTTTTTTAACCTTGTCATGGTTGATTTGATCACAGTTTTTGTGATTTTGTCATTGTGGGGTTTTAAACATGTCATTGGGTCAAAAGGGTTGACTTATGGGTCAACAGGGTTGGTCATTGGGTCTGGTTTGAACATTTTGACCAAAGTTAAGTTTTTAGGTCAAAAGGTTGACCTATGGGGTCAACCGGGTTGGTCATTGGGTCTGGTTTGACCATTTTGACCAAAGTTAACTTTTTAGGTGAAAAGGTTGACCTATGGGGTCAACAGCATTGGTCATTGTGTCTGGTTTGACCTTTTTGGTTTGACCATTTGACCAAAGTTGACTTTTTAGGTCAAAATGTTAACCTATGGGGTCAACAAGGTTGGTCATTGGGTCTGGTTTGACCATTTTGACCAAAGTTGACCTTTTAAGTCAAAAGGTTGACCTATGGGGTTAACTGGGTTGGTCATTGTGTCTGGTTTCACCATTTTGACCAAAGTTGATTTTTTAGGTCAGAAGGTTAACCTATGGGGTTAACAGGGTTGGTCATTGGGTCTGGTTTGAACATTTTGACCAAAGTTGACTTTTTAGGTCAAAAGGTTGACCTATGGGGTCAACAGGGTTGGTCATAGGGTATGGATTGACCATTTTGACCAAAGTTGACTTTTTAGGTCAAAATGTTGACCTATGGGGTCAACAGGGTTGGTCATTGGGTTTGGTTTGACCATTTTGACCAAAGCTGATTTTGTAGGTCAAAAGGTATTGACTCATTGTAAAAATGAGGTCAACAAAAGGGCCCCCAATATGTGTGGAACACTATAAAAGTATTCTACACATATTGGTGTTGACCAAAATGATCTAAGAGATGTCTTATAACAATCCGGAAATGAGCGTTGCCATTCTGCTCCTAGAGGATGTCTGATGTCTCTTATGCCAATTCTGAGAAGAAATTTTTTTTTGTGTCTGAAAAAGGGATTTATTGGGAGAGTAAATTGATGTCATATTCCATTTCTAAAAATCAATGCCAATGTCAAGATTTTGTTAGAGGAAAGTTACGATTTCAGTGTCAGGAAAGGACTTATATCTAATAACCGGAGAGAAAATGCAAGTCATTTTTCATTTCTCAAAATGTCAATGTTAAGATTTGGTTAGAGGAAAGCCATGATTTCCGTATCAGGAAAGGACTTAAATCCAATAACCGAAGAGAAAAAAAAATGGAAGTCATTTTCCATTTCTCGAAATGTCAATGTCAAGATTTGGTTAGAGGAAAGCCATGATTTCCGTGTCAGGAAAGGACTTACATCCAATTACCTGAGAGAGAAAATAGATGTCATTTTCTATTTTCCTCAAAATGTCAATGTCAAGATTTGGTTAGAGAAAAAACATGATTTCTGTGTCAGGAAAGAACTTACATCCAATAACCAGAGAGAGAAAATATATGTCATTTTCTATTTTCCTCAAAATGTCAATGTCAAGATTTGGTTAGAGGAAAGCCATGATTTCCGTGTCAGGAAAGGACTTATATCTAATAACCGGAGAGAGAAAATATATGTCATTTTCTATTTTTCTCAAAATGTCAATGTCAAGATTTGATTAGAGGAAAGCTATGATTTCTGTGTCAGGAAAGGACTTACATCCAATAACTGGAGAGATAAAATAGATGTCATTTTCTATTTTCCTCAAAATATCAATGTCAAGATTTGGTTAGAGGAAAGCCATGATTTCCGGGTCAGGAAAGGACTTACATCCAATAACCGGAGAGAGAAAATAGATGTCATTTTCTATTTTCCTCAAAATGTTAATGTCAAGATTTGGTTAGAGGAAAGCCATGATTTCCGTGTCAGGAAAGGATTTACATCCAATAACCGGTGAGAGAAAATAGATGTCATTTTCTATTTTCCTCAAAATGTCAATGTCATTATTTGGTTAGAGGAAAGCCACGATTTCCGTGTCAGGAAAGGACTTACATACAGTAACTGGAGAGAGAAAATATATGTCATTTTCTATTTTCCTCAAAATGTCAATTTCAAGATTTTGTTAGAGGAAAGCCATGATTTCCGTGTCAGGAAAGGACTTACATCCAATAACCGGAGAGAGAAAATAGATGTCATTTTCTATTTTCCTCAAAATGTCAATGTCAAGATTTGGTTAGAGGAAAGTCATGATTTTCGTGTCAGGAAAGGACTTACATCCAATAACTGGAGAGAGAAAATAGATGTCATTTTCTATTTTTGTCAAAATGTCAATGTCAAGATTTGGTTAGAGGAAAGCCATGATTTCCGTTTTAGGAAAGGACTTACATCCAATAACAGAAGAGAGTGGCGAACTCACTAATATTTTTGGTGGAAATATCCGCTGGGGTTTTGACCTATATAGGTCGAATGATAATTCTCATGTTTAGTTATCACAATTCATTTATTTCATCATTAAAATTTATTTTATTATTTTTAGGACCTGTCGACATATGATAGGCAATGGGGAATATTTTTCGAACATTTTATTTTATTTCCATAAAAAGTTCACCAGTACATATTATTGCTAGCAAGAACTAATGGTACATATATGTATACATATCATATAGTGTGCTGCAACAAACTACTGATATTTTACAAACCAACAGTTACCGATATATCACACATCGACGACTATAGATATATCACATGTCAAAAGTTCTTATATGTCATAACATAGCTTTGGATATTAACAGACTATCCATAAACGTCCTACACTCCAAAACATTATTTATCAAACATGTTTCAGGTGTTTAGACATTTATGGGGTTTATGGTAATTCCAAAGGGTGTAGATTCTCCAGTTCTGGTATAGCTTTATATCCGACAGGTCGTTTGTCGGGCTTCATCCGTCGCAAAGTAATTGAGATGCGTGGCTTGTTGACACTGGGTATGCAGTGTTTTACAAAATCTGCACCGTTCCCTTGAAATAAGAGAACTGATCCTCGAGTTAAAAGAATACGACACGTACCTTCAAACTCTCCAGGTCCCAAGATTTGTATCTCCCTTCCAAACACAGCAGAACAGCGGTTCATTAGTGACATGGTGAAAAACGGTCTCTCAAAATCATTGATGTCAATGTGAGGAGGGATACAGTCTCCTTTACCATATATATTGATGATGCACTGTCAGGAATACAGTCTGTAGGTAAAATCCCCCAAGTGACAAATTGTTTGATAACTTGGATTATCACAGTAGGGAAAGGATCGACTTGCTCGTGTCACAAATTTCTGGGAAGATTTCCTTCTCTGTCTCTTGCATAATTGTAGCAACACCCATATTGTAGGGTTTGTCTACCCTTGCCACGAATCCATTTATTAGGTTCAGAATAGGTTCTCCTTTGAAGGAGTCCAGCCCTACCCTGATTTTGGGCTTTTGTAATATGATCAATGATAGCAGTTTGTTCAGCTTCATCAAATATTCTGGTAAATAGTTTAAGACCATCCAGAATATTTATTGTCCTTTTATTCATGTGTTTGTATTGTTTTAAAAACTTCTCCACTCGATAGCGCGAAATCGTCGCACCTCTTCCCTTGAGTGATTTTTTTCATCAACCTTTTTATCTAACACCTTTAGACTCTGAGCAGGTGAAGTGATAACTGCTTTTCCATTTTCATTTTTCTTTATAGGGTCTAGATCTATCGTTTCTAAGGCAGATTTTATTTCCTCAAATGGAGTGTTAATAGTTCGTGTTTTCATTTGACTAATATCCTCCATGTTTTGTTTTTCCTGTAATTGTTTTTGTCGTTTCAGTCGTTTATTATGATTTCCTCTTTGTGATATAGTAAGTGCTGTCGCCATATTTTTTGTGCCCGATGTGGATGCTCCTTATACTGAAGTAGTCATGAATTCTCCCTCATCTGAGCTGTCACTGATTGTGAAGTCATATTCTTTGGGTTGTCGGAGTTTGAATTCTATCAAAGGTGTTTGCAGATTAACTTCACTATGATTCACCAGATAAAGTAGTGATCCGTGATATATTGATTCAACTTGCAACAGGTCAAAGTTAAAATAAATTCTGGTCCCCTCGTTTATATGTCGATGCTCCAAGGCGAAAATCATGTTGTTTTGAAAAGAGAAAAATAACCTATTTTCAGGCATTTTTCCTGAAAACAATAAGATAAAACAACATTTAACCTTTTAAACATTTGTTGAACAAATGAAACAGTTGTCATAAAGCATCAAAGATGATTTTGGAAAGAAGAATTTATTGTCCCAGTTTATAAATAAATTGTTATTCATTTTTTTTTATTTCTATGTCGCATAGTATTTCTTTAGAAAATGTCCATTGATTGGAGGTTGAATTCTTTTTCCTTGACAATCCACCAATTGGTAGGATCCTCCTGAATATGTCTTTTCAATTACATATGGGCCCTCCCATATCGGTTCAAATTTACCACCTATCTTTCGATGAGCTAGTATAGGTCTTCGAAGGACTAAAACTAATTCACTGATTCGAAAGGTTCTGGGGCGAACTAATTTGTCATGAGCTCGTATCATTTTTGCTTGATATAGTTCAAGATTTTGTTGGGCTTGTAAACGTTTACCCTCTAAACTTTCAAGTTATTCAAGTCACAACTTGGCATTTTCTTCTTCAGTTATTTTATTTGTTATTGCAATCCTGAGAGAAGGAATTTGGACTTCCAATGGTAGAATAACTTCAGAACCATATACCAAAGCAAATGGTGTAGACCGTGTTGGAGTTCGGTAAGCCCATAAAGCTTCTATTAGTCGTTCATGCCACTGTTTTGGGCTATTGCTTAATGTATTTTTCAAAATTTGAACCAATGTTTTATTAAAAGCTTCGGCTAATCCATTGGCTTTAGGGTAATAAATTATGGAATACCTCCAATCAATCCCGTGTCTTTGGATAAAGTTATTCATTTTCGTGTTTTTGAAGGCCAATCCATTGTCTGATATGACTCTTTGATGGATTCCAAATCTATAAAAAATATGTGTTTTAAAGAAATGAAGGACTTGTTCTGCCTTGACTTGTCTAAGTGGTATTGCTTCTGCCCATTTGGAAAAATAGTCAGTAGCCGCCAAAATAAATTTATGACCCTTGGAAGATGGAGGATCTATAGGGCCCACTATGTCGGTGCCCCAACATTCAAATGGCCATGATGCAATAGTTGGGTGTAAAACATTTGGAGGTTGGTGTAAAACTACCCCATGTATCTGACATTGATGACATTTCTTTGCAATGTCAAGACAATCGGTCATCATTGTTGGCCAATAATAACCCATTGTTTTTATTTTCATTTTCATTTTGGGCCCAGATTGATGTGCACCACATAAACCTGAATGGACTTCTTTAACAATCTCTTGAGCTTCAACTTGGTTTAAACATCTTAACCACATTTGATCAAAAGATCGTTTTTAAAAAACATCGTTTATTAGAGCATATGTTAACGCTCTCTGTTTAATTTAGTTAGCAATGGAAATATTTTCGGGTAATTTTCCAGTTTGTAAATATTGAATGATTGGTTGTCGCCAATCATCCTTTTCGTCATTTATTGCCATTATCACATTTTCACCGATTTTATGTAAATTATCCATATCAATTTGAGAAAGAACTTGTCGTCCTCTTATAGAAATCACTATGTCATCTTTAGACAGGCAAACTCTTTTGCGAGTTTTGCTAGAGCATCTGCTAGAGAATTGTGTCGTCTCGTGATTAAGAAGAATGTTACATCAGGAATTTGCTGAAGTAATTTCAGAGTGTAACGAGAATACTGTTCAAGTCGAGGTTTCAGAGTCTTATATTTGCCAGCGATTTGATTGATAATCAGCTGGGAATCCCCGTAGATGTCGATGTTTTTAATTTCCATTAATATTGTTAATTCTAGAACAGTTATGAGCGCTTCATATTCGGCTTCATTATTTGTGCATGGTTCTGCCAAATGATAGGAAAGAGGCATCATCGTTTTGTCTGGAGTAATGAAAATCAATCCTACTCCAGCTTTGCCTGGTATAATTGTCTGTTTGTCTTTGTCTTTCCATGCAGATTATGCTCCATCAAAGTAGAGTTCCCATCGTTGCACATTGTAATTTTTTATTTTTGATATTTGTTCATCAGGTAAATCGTCATTAAGGGGTGATCTAGTTGGACTTGGATGTGCTGCTAAGAAATCTGTCAGGATTTGTCCTTTGAGAGCACGTAATGGTACAAATGTTATGTCAAATTGGAGTAAGATCATCGCCCATCTTGCTAATCTCCCAGAAAGTGTTGGTCGTGTTATTAAATATTGTAATGGGTTAACACTTGAAATAAGAGTTACCTTATGAGAAAGCATATAATGCCTTAGTTTTTGAACTGCGAAGATCAAGGCTAAACAATGCTTCTCAATTGTCGGGTATTTTATTTCCGTTGGAACTAAACAATGACTTAAATAATATAATGCACTTTCTTTTCCCTCGTCATTTACTTGTGCTAATAAAGCTCTAAGTGAATTGTCCAACGCTGCAGTGTAAAGGATTAGAGGTCTTCCTAATACAGGGGTTGCTAAGACAGGAGGGGTTGTCAGATATTGTTTAATGTCTTCAAAGGTGCACTGACATTTTTCGTCCCACACAAATTTGGTATCTTTTCTAGTAAGGGTAGTAAGAGGTTGACATCTACCCGATAGATTGGAAATGAAATGTTGTATATATGCTAATTTTCCTTGAAAGGATCTCAATTGAGTTAAATTTTTGGGAGGAGGCATATTTAGGATAGCTTCAATTTTGAGTGGATCAATTTCTATCCCACGATGCCGAACTACAAATCCTAAAAATTTTCCTGAAGTGACACCGAAGGCACACATTAAAGGATTCATTTTAAGATTGTATTGTCATAGTCGTTCAAAGACAATTTTTAAATCGTACATATGATCATCTTTTTGTTTACTATTGACAACCAAATCTTCCACATAACATTCGACTTGATTATGTATTAATTCATCGAAGATCCTTGCCATGGCTCTTTGATAGGTTGCACCGGCATTTTTTAGTCCAAATGACATAACCTTATAACAGTATATCCCCATGGGTGTTCGGAAAGCTGTATTCTCTTCGTCCTCCGAAAACATTTTTATTTGGTTATATCATGATGATCCGTCCATAAAGGAGAATATTGCATGTTTTGATGCTATATCAACCATTAATTCAGGAATTGGCAACGGAAATTCATCTTTTGGACATGCTTTGCTCAAGTCCCTAAAGTCCATACAGACCCTTATCTGTCCATTTTTCTTTTTAACTGGTACCACATTGTCTAACCATGTTGGATATTTTTCTTCTCGTATGAAGTCAGCTTCTATCAATTTCTTGACTTCTGCAATGACTTGTTGCTCTATTTCAACAAGCATCCTTCTCGGAGCTTGTTTAACTGGGGTTGTAATTTGATTTATCCCAAGTTTATAGACCGCGACTTCTGGAGACAAACCAGGCATCTCGTCATAAGTCCAAGCGAAACAGTCTTTATATTCTATCAACAATTGAGTTATGTCCTTTGCTTCCTCATCATTAAGGAATGAACTAATAAAAGTTAGTTTTGGATTTTGATCAGTTCCTAAATTTATTTCTTTTAATTCATCAATTGTTGATTTAATTTCTTCTTCCAACTCTGGAGGAGCATCTTCAATTGGAAGATCAGGTAATGATTCAGAATCATATTCTTCAGTGATGGCCAGACAAAATTCTGTGTCATCTAATGGTCCTATAGATCCAAATCCAATGCCTTCTTTGGAGTTAGAATTTCGTTTATTATTATTCCACATTTGTTCAATAAAATGTGGTTGTTTTAAAGACCATTGTTTGAGCATTAAACTATTTTGAATAAATTTTAGTGCCCAAGGAGAATACAACTCAAAAGGAATTTTCATTGATTGTGGAAGATTTTCATCTTCTATTTTTACATCATTTTTGGTACAAGAAGAAGTAGAGCCAAGTCTAAACTTAATTGGCTTTTTATCATCATTACATACTTCTTTGACTATTAGAATCTCAACCTTAGCAGTGGAGATTGGAGTCAGAGTCATAGAATGTATATAATGATTGATTTTATCATACATAGATTCAAATTGTCTTTATTTATCTTCTTCTCCTAATGATATTTTGAATTGAGGTTCCTTTGCAACCACAGATGTCATTTCTTCTTCAGAGTCTTAGTGGATTTTGAATTTCAATGGTTTCTTCATCGTGACAATTGGATCTTCTTTCCCTCGTCCTCGTCCTCGGCCTCGACCTCGAGTGCGAGTTTGATGGGAATTATTTCCTTTTGTCTTTATTGAAGAATTATTTTCATTTATTTTCTTTTCTTTGTTCTTTTCTTCCACAGCCACTGTTGTTTCTTTGGAAGACATTATTTTATTTATAGGAGCATAATATGCTACATCTTAATGTATACCGATTTCATGGATTGAAAACAGTTGTAGCTCTCTTATAATACTACATTCTTGTCCTTTTCATAGGTATTTTATACATTGATGTAGTGAAGAATGTACCATTTTATACTCGTGGAGCCATGGTCTGCCAAGTAAGGCATTAAAAGAGGTGTCTGAATCAATAATATGAAATTTTGCTGTCGTTGCCAAGTCAGCTATTTTTAAGAGTAATGTTATTGATCCAAGGGCCCGTTCTCCTTGCCGATTGAATCCTCGTAACATCATCGTATCCCTTGATAGTTGAGAGGCATCAATGTCCAAATATGCAAGAGTTCTCAAATTCATAATGTTAATTGAAGCACCTGGGTCAATAAGAACTCTTGAAAGTATTGTATCATTTATGTTTACCGTAATATACAGTGGATGATTGTGTTTAGTTGTTCTAAGCAACAAGTCACTGTCAGAGAAGGTAATCTTCGTTGATTCCTCTAATGGGTAAGCTTCATTTTGGGTAATACTACCAAGTTGAGTTAAGCAAATATCTGGATTTGCAAGGGCCTTTATTAATGATTCTCTCATTTCTTCAGAAAGTATGAGAGCATCATAGATGATTAACTTCGCAGGTAATTTTCTTAAATGAGCTAGTACGTTATAATCCACTTTGTTATAAAGATCATCCTTATTTCTTTCAGGGATTTTGGGGATGCATTAGAGGAATGATCTTGTCTGGTGTGATTATTTTTTCTTACTTTTTCTTGTGGAATCATCCTAGGAGGTAAGATTTTTCCACTCCTTAAATTAATTTCAACTATTTCTTTAAGTTGATTATCCGACTCTTTTATCTCCGAGTCTGAGGGTTCCAAATCTATGGAAATCGGAGTTCCTTGTAGTTGGAGTGTAGCAATTTCATTTTCATTTTCATCATTGTCAGATTTTTCATATGTATTTTCATTATTTTGGTTGTCTTTAGCTTGATCATATACGATTTGAGTATCGTCTATAGGGTTAGAATTCAAATGATTATTCTCAGAAACATCGCCCAAAATAGACAAAATATAAGCAAAACTAGGATTGTTATTATTCATGATAGTAAAAAGGAAGTCATACAAAGTTATCGATTCGAGGATTTTTCGTCCTTCACTCGATATAACTATCCTAGTAGAAGAGGAAAATGAACTAGAAGGTACAAAAGGAGTTGCAGCCCCCATACTTGGAAGACCTTTGATCTTTTTTGGTTTCTTGATTTTCTTTTTCTTTTCCTTCTTGGGAAATTTTGGGATTTGATATTTAGCAAATATTTCTTCAGAAGTACTGTCCTTGTTTCTAGGATTGAGTTTCTCTATCAAAATCATATTGACTGATCCTTTTTCAGGTTCTTTCAAATATTCTTTCGGGATTACTATGTTTCCTTCTTTAAAATTACGCTCCAACCAGTCTTTGAAGACAAAACAATCTTCAATTTTATGTCCAAGCATTCTGTGATAAGGACAATAATTAGGATTGTCTTTCATGTCAATTTCGGCTGGACTTTTAGCTTCTGGTAGCTTAAATTCGGGCATTTTAAGCAGACTACGAAATATTTTACTAACAACTTCTGTTTCAAGTGAATATTCTTTATTCATTCTTTCAGCCATTATTTTCTTTTCTGTTGGTATCGGGATTGGTTGTTGAAGTTGTAATTGAGGTGATGTTTGTGATGACGAAGGATTATGTGGTTGTTGTTTCTTTTGTTCTGGTTGAATTTGCATCACCTGCTTACCTTTTTCTGCAACATTTCCAGGTTTCTTTTCAAATGTTTTGATAATTTTTGTCTTTTCAGTTTTCTCCGTCACACTCATTTGCTTTGCTTCTTCCTGAAGATTAGCAGCTTTACTAAGTAGGTTTTCAAATGTATTTATTGTGAATCCTTTGAGCATAAAAGCTACAGGACCTTGGATATTTTTAAGCAATATTCCAATAGCATGTTTCTCTTGTAGTTGTGGTTCACATTTCATGCTGAGATTTCTACAGCATAAATATAATCCACTAAGCTTTCTCCTGGTTTTTGTTTTTCTACCACCAAATCACCAACAGTGGTGTGATGTTGTGCTCCTACAAAACGTTGAATAAAGAGGCTTTCAAGCTCCACAAAGTTTTTGACAGATCCATTGGGAAGTTCTGCATACCAGTAGAAGGCAACTCCTGTGAGACTGTTAACAATTTATCGAAATAAGAGAGCATCACTTCCTCCAGCATTATAACAACTTGCTCTAATATGTGCAAGATGTTGTTGGGGATTACCCGTTCCATCAAACATCTTAAAGACAGGAGGAACAAAACCTTTAGGGTATTGAACATAATCAAATTACTCTGGGTATGGTCTACCCTTTGGAGTTAATGCTCCAGCTTTCACTTGAGCCATTGTTTCTTTAATTTTTTTGTTCCACAAGTTTTGTAATATCCTTTTATGGAATTTCATTATGAGGGGAATTCTTTTTCTTTTGATTGCTTTCCTCAATATCTATTGTCTCTTCTTTATTTTCAAGGATATGAATAGCCTCCGGTCTGATGATTTTAATGGCTGGAGATGGGTTCATTGGTGGATTTTACAAAGTTGCTACAACTTCTTCCATCTTTTATTCAAGACGACTAATTTGTTCATCACGTTGTCGTATCACCGCTCTCAATTCATTGGTTACCTCCTCTTCATTTGATTCTCGTGCTATGGAAGTAGATCATATTTCTACCATGTTAACACTGGCAACATTCTCATTAGAACTATCAGAAGTTTCTTTCTTCCTTTGCACTGAAAGTTGTTTTATATCATTTTTTAATTTCTTCAACCTTTCTTCAAATGATTTTGCATAATGTTTTTTGCAAGTTTCTTCTTGTGAACTACTCAAAGGAGTGTTGGTGGTATCTGAATTTCTTTCAGATTATTTTCGTCTCCATACATTATTTTTAAGTAAAGGACGAGAATTTTCAGGTGGTGTATCATAACATGTGTGAGGATAATTTGCTTTTTGTAACATTTGGACCAAATCCGACATTTTAGCAGTTGTATCTTCTGCTCCTGACATCAATTCATCATATCTAGCTTTGTCGTTTGTGACTACCACATCTTTTATTCTAGGGCCCAATCGAAATTTTACTGGCACTCGAACACAATGTTTATCAGTTGGAAATTGATAGTCAGTTTCTTGATAGTTAGGATTTTCCGTCGCTAAAATTCTCCTTTTCATGGTGTTGGAGACTGCACAACCCATTTTGTTTAATAATTTAGATAGTGAACATCTATCTTTTCGTGCTAACCTTTTAAACACTGAATATATAGCACAAAACGGAGGAGAACTTTTAGGTTGAAAGGAATTATCAGTGTATTCAATAGAAATCAGAATATATGGATTTTCTTCTAAAAAGGATGGGTTTCCAAAAATGTTTCGTTGAAATTCTGGTGTTTCAAAATTCATTTTCGTTCCACCTTTTCTTTCTTTTGAATGAAGGAGTTTTATGAATATTCTTTGAACAAGATCCAATCTCATACATAGATGATGGTGGAGCATCATCTTCTTTGTAAACTTGTTTTCCTTTCCTATCAGCTTGTCTTTTCATTTCTTCAAGGTTATTAGGTTCTTCAGGTGTATATTCAGGCAAATTTTCTATAAAATTCAGAAAGTTTTCATAAGGTTGTAAGTCAAATTCTTGGAAAGATTGTGTATCAGTTTGATATGGATTATCTAATATGAATTTCGTTTCACTAAATAATCCATAATTATTTTGGTAAAAGGGAGGATTTTCCTCTATTGGTATGTCAAACTCTTGAAAATAAGAAAAGATTGAATTCAGAGAATCCATTGCGATTTTTCTGAAATTTCAAGAAAATGAATATTATTGACTTATTTATAAATTGGGAACTTATTTTTAAAATTTGAAATGAAAACAAATGATAACAAAAGATGAGAGGAAAGATCTTCCCCAGCGGAGTCGCCACTGAATCTCTTGTCGACGAATGGAAAGAGATTGGTGTGGAATGTCGATATTGAGGAGTCGCCTCTAATATTAGCCTAATTTTATTCCTATAAATCCCATAAAAGATTTGAGGAATTTAAGGCTAATAATAGAAAATGATGTTTATGACAATCCTTATAGAAGAATATCCTAGAATAATATATCCTAGAATTTTCATATAAAGAAAATCATAGAAAAGCAGAGATTTCTATTGTGGGTTCTTTTGGATCTCCTATAGAAGCGAGCTTCTATAGTTAATTACATCTTAAACAATTTTTAATTGTTCAAGAAAACTTCTGATTAATGTCAATCATTTGTTTTCTAAAATTTTATTTTTAAGGAGAGATGTACCCACTATTACTCCTAAATATCATGTCATATTTATTATTTTAAAGTTTTGATTTTGTTTTTCATGTCGTTATCTTAAAGGTTTTGTTGTTGTTTTCCATGTCGTTGTTTTGTTTTGTTTTGGTGACTATCCTAAAAGTTATTTTGTTTTTATTTGTCCATGTCGTTGTTTTGTTTCATTTTGAAAATATTATGTTTGGTGGTTATCCTAAAAAGTTTTGGTTTTGTTGTTGTTTGTCCAGAATGTCGTCTTGTAAAACTGAGTTAGCACATCCTATAATATGCAATGAAAATCTAAACGAAACTTTTTATCTTCACCCTGCAAAGAAAAGATTGTCAGAAAATAATGTCATGTTTATTGTTTTGATTTAACATGTCCTGGATGTCGGTTTCTGTTAAATTATATTGATTAATGTTTAATTTTGTTGAAATATCAGATTAATTTCATTTAATATTAATATTTGTCAAATTTGTATTTGAAATGTCAATTTTATGTCGGTTATGTCGATTTGTGTTCGAAATGTCGAATTTATGTCGGTTATGTTGATTTTGGTTTGAAATATCGAATTTATGTCGGTTATATCGATTTATGTTTGAAATGTCGAATTTATATCAGTTATGTCGATTTATGTTTGAAATGTCGAATTTATGTCAGTTTTATCGATTTATGTTTGAAATGTCAAATTTATATAAGTTATGTCGAATTTATATAAGTTATGTCGATTTATGTTTGAAATGTTGAATTTATGTTAGTTATATCGATTTATGTTTGAAATGTAGAATTTATATCAGTTATGTCGATTTATGTTTGAAATGTCGAATTTATATCAGCTATGTCAATTTATGTTTGAAATGCTGAATTTATGTCGGTTATATCGATTTATGTTTAAAATGTCGAATTTATATCAGTTATGTCGATTTTGGTTTGAAATGTCGAATTTATGTCGGTTATATCGATTTACGTTTGAAATGTCACATTTATATCAATTATGTCGATTTATGTTTAAAATGTCGAATTTATTTCGGTTATATCGATTTATGTTTGAAATGTCGAATTTATATCAGTTATGTCTATTTATGTTTGAAATGTCGAATTTATGTCTTGACTTAAGTTTAAACTTAAATTTTAAATTTATGTCTGTTTGAATTTGAGTTGAAAGTTGGGTTAGATTAACTTGAGTTCATATCTGTCTGAATTTAAGTTAAAAGGTCTGGTTTAGAATAACTTGAGTTCATGTCTGTCTGAACTTAAGTTAAAAGGTTAAAAATTAGATTCAATAATGATTGAATTAACTTGGGTCCATGTCTGGTTGATCCTAAGTTAAATTCAATGTTGATCGAATCTAATTAACTTGAGTTCGTGTCTATCTGAAAAAAAGGATTAAATTTAGGTTCAATATTAATTGAATTAACTAGGGTTCATGTCTGGTTGAACCTAAGTTAGATTCAATGTTGATTGAATCTAATTAACTTAAGTTCATGTCTGTCTGAACTTAAGCTTAAAGGTTTAACTTAGAATAGACTTAATTATGTTTAAAGCCTTGTTTAAATAGGACCTAAAGGTTAATCAAGTCTAATAAATTAGACTTAGTTAGAATTGCAGACCATCTAAGTCCTTTTTAGATAAGCTTAAGTTTCAATTAAGTCTATTTAGTTGTAGCTTATTAAGACATTAACTCTAATAAATTAGACTTAGGTTCATGATTTGTTATTTTAAATCTCAATTGCTTGATGATTTAATTAAGTCTAGGATGTTAGACTTAATTATAATTTTATGTTGAATTTAGGTTTGAATTAAGTTAGATTAAAAGTTTAATATAGTCTGGTCTTAAATTAAAATTTGAATTAAGTTCAAGTTAAGTTGAACCTATATTTAAAGTTGACTTAAGTTCAATATGGGTTGAACTTATATTGAGTTTAGGTCAGACATAAGTTCATGTCGGATTGAACCTAAGTTTAGTTTGATTTAAGTCTAACATGGGTTAGACTTAAGTTGTGTTTGGGTTAGACATAGATTCAGGCCAGGTTGAATCTAAGTTTGGTTTGACATAAGTCTAATGTAGGTTAGACTTAAGTTAGGTTTGAGTTTGACTTAGGTTTATGTTGAGTTGAACCTAAGTTTGGTTTGACTTAAGCCTAGTGTAGGTTAGACTTAAGTTAGGTTTAGGTTTGACTTAGGTTTATGTTGAGTTGAACCTAAGTTTGGTTTGACTTAAGCCTAGTGTAGGTTAGACTTAAGTTTGATATAGATTTGATTATTTAAGGTTAATTAAACCTAATTTAGATAAGGTTTAATTAAATAATTAGACTTATTATGGGTTAAGTTTAATTATTTAAAGTTAATTAAACCTAATTTAGGTAAGGTTTAATTGATTAATTAGACTTATTATTGGTTAAGTCTAATTATTTAAGGTTAATTAAACCTAATTTAGGTAAGGTTTAATTGATTAATTAGACTTATTATGGGTTAAGTCTAATTATTTAAGGTTAATTAAACCTAATTTAGGTATGGTGTAATTGATTAATTAGACTTACTATGGATTAAGTCTAATTATTTAAGGTTAATTAAACCTAATTTAGTTAAGGTTTAATTAATTAATTAGACATATTATGGGTTAAGTCTAATTATTTAAGGTTAATTAAACCTAATTTAGGTAAGGTTTAATTGTTTAATTAGACTTATTGTAGGTTAAGTCTAATTATTTAAGGTTAATTAAACCTAATTTAGGTAAGGTTTAATTGATTAATTAGACTTATTATGGATTAAGTCTAATTATTTAAGGTAAATTAAACCTAATTTAGGTAAGGTCTAGTTGATTAATTAGACTTATTATGGGTTAAGTCTAATAATTTAAGGTTAATTAAACCTAATTTAGGTAAGGTTTAATTCTCGAATTAGACTTATTATGGGTTATGTCTAATTATTTAAGGTTAATTAAACCTAATTTAGGTAAGGTTTAATTGATTAATTATACTTATTATGAGTTAAGTCAAATTATTTCAGGTTAATTAAACCTAATTTCGGTAAGGTTTAATTGACTAATTAGACTTATTGTGGGTTAAGTCAAATTATTTAAAGTTAAATAAACCCAATTTAGGTAAGGTTTAATGGATTAATTAAACTTTTTATGGGTTAAGTCTAATTATTTAAGGTTAATTAAACCTAATTTAAGTATGGTTTAATTGATTAATTAGACTTATTATGGGTTAAGTCTAATTATTTAAGGTTAATTAAACCTAATTTAGGTAAGGTTTAATTGATAAATTAGACATATTATGGGTTATTTTAAGTTAGTTAAACCTAATTTCGGTAAGGTTTAAATGATTAATTAGACTTATTATGGGTTAAGTCTAATTATTTAAGGTTAATTAAACCTAATTTAGGCAAGGTTTAATTGATTAATTAGACTTATTATGGGTTAAGACTAATTATTTAAGGTTAGTTAAACCTAATTTTGGTAATGTTTAATTGATTAATTAGACTTATTATGAGTTAAGTCTAATTATTTAAGGTTAGTTAAACCTAATTTAGGTAATGTTTAATTGATTAATTAGACTTATTATGGGTTAAGTCTAATTAATTAAGGTTAGTTAAACCTAATTTAGGTAAGGTTTAATTGATTAATTAGACTTATTATGGGTTAAGTATAATTATTTAAGGTTGGCTAAACCTAATTTAGGTAAGGTTTAATTGATTAATTAGACTTATTATGGGTTAACTCTAATTATTTAAGGTTAATTAAACCTAATTTAAGTAAGGTTTAATTGATTAATTAGACTTATTATGGATTAAACCTAATTATTTAAGGTTAGTTAAACCTAATTTAGGAAAGTTTAATTGATTAATTAGACTTATTATGGGTTAAGTCTAATTATTTAAGGTTAGTTAAACCTAATTTAGGTAAGGTTTAATTTAGGTAAGGTTTTATTGATTAATTAGACTTATTGTGGGTTAAGTCTAATTATTTAAGGTTAATTAATCCTAATTTATGTAAGGTTTAATTGATTAATTATACGTGTTATGGTTAAGTCTAATTATTTAAGGTTAGTTAAACCTAATTTAGGTAAGGTTTAATTGATTAATTAGACTTATTATGGGTTAAGTCTAATTATTTAAGGTTAATTAAACCTTATTTTGTAAGGTTTAATTGATTAATTAGACTTTTTATGGGTTAAGTCTAATTATTTAAGGTTAGTTAAACCTAATTTAGGTAAGGTTTAATTGATTAATTAGTCTTATTATGAGTTAAGTCTAATTATTTAAGGTTAGTTAAACCTAATTTAAATAAGGTTTAATTGATTAATTAGACTTATTATGGGTTAAGTCTAATTATTTAAGGTTAATTAAACCTAATTTAGGTAAGGTTTAAATGATTAATTTAACTTATTATGGGTTAAGTCAAATTATTTAAGGTGCGTTAAACCAAATTTAGGTAAGGTTTAAATGATTAATTTGACTTATTAGGGGTTAAGTCTAATTATTTATGGTTAGTTAAACCTAATTTATTTAAGGTTTAATTGATTAATTAGACTTATTTTTGGTAAAGTCTAATTATTTAAGGTTAATTAAACCTAATTTAGGTATGGTTTAATCGATTAATTAGACTTTTTATGGGTTAAATCTAATTATTTAAGGTTAGTTAAACCTAATTTAGGTAAGGTTTAATTGATTAATTAGACTTATTATGGGTTAAGTCAAATTAATTAAGGTTAATTAAACCTAATTTAGGTAAGGTTTAATTGATTAATTAGACTTATTATGGGTTAAGTCTAATTAATTAAGGTTAATTAAACTTAATTATGGTAAGGTTTATTAGATTAATTAGTCTTATTATGGGTTAAGTCTATTTATTTAAGGTTAGTTTAAGCTAATTTATGTAAGGTTTAATTGATTAATTAGACTAATTATGGGTTAAGTCTAATTATTTAAGGTTAGTTAAACCTAATTTAGGTAAGGTTTAATTGATTAATTAGACTTATTATGGGTTAAGTTAATTATTTAAGGTTACTTAAACCTAATTTAGGTATGCTTTAATTGATTAATTAGACTTATTATGGATTAAGTCTAATTATTTAAGGTTAATTAAACAAAATTTAGGTAATGTTTAATTGATTAATTAGACTAATTATGGGTTAAGTCTAATTATTTAAGGTTAATTAAACCTAATTTATGTAAGGTCTAATTGATTAATTAGACTTATTATGGGTTAAGTCTATTTATTTAAGGTTAATTAAACCTAATTTAGGTAAGGTTTAATTGATTAATTAGACTTATTATGGGTTATTTAAAGTTAATTAAACCTAATTTAGGTAAGTATTAATTGATTAATTAGACTTATTATGGGTTAAGTCTAATTATTTAAGGTTAATTAAACCTAATTTAAGCAAGTTCAAATTGATCAATTAGACTTATTATGGGTTAAGTCTAATTATTTATGGTTAATTAAACCTAATTTAGGTATGGTTTAATTGATTAATTAGACTTATTACGGGATAAGTCTAATTATTTAAGGTTAAATAAACCTAATTTAAGATAAGGTTTAATTGATTAATTAGACTTATTATGGGTTAAGTAATTATTTAAGGTTAGTTAAACCTAATTTAGGTAAGGTTTAATTGATTAATTAGACTTATTATGGGATAAGTCTAATTATTTAAGGATGGCTAAACCTAATTTAGGTAAGGTTTAATTGATTAATTAGACTTTTTATGTGATAACTCTAATTATTTAAGGTTAAATAAACCTAATTTAGGTAAGGTTTAATTGATTAATTAGACTTATTATGGGTTAAACCTAATTATTTAAGGTTAGTTAAACCAAATTTAGGTAAGGTTTAATTGATTAATTAGACTTATTATGGGTTAAGTCTAACTATTCAAGGTTAATAAAACCTTTTTTAGGTAAGGTTTAATTGATTAATTAGACTTATTATGCGTTAATTCTTATTATTAAAGGTTAGTTAAACCTAATTTAGCTAAGGTTTAATTGATTAATTAGATTTATTTTGGGTTAAGTCTAATTATTTAAGGTTAGTTAAACCTAATTTAGGTAAGGTTTAATTGATTAAATATACTTATTATGGGTTAAGTCTAATTATTTAAGGTAAGTTAAACCTAATTTAGGTAAGGTTAAATTGATTAATTAGACTTATTATGGGTTAAGTCTAATTAATTAAGGTTAATTAAACATAATTTAGGTAAGGTTTTTTTGATTAATTAGTCTTATTATGGGTTAAGTCTATTTATTTAAGGTTAGTTTAACCTAATTTATGTAAGGTTTAATTGAATAATTAGACTTATTATGGGTTAAGTCTAATTATTTAAGGTTAGTTAAACCTAATTTAGGTAAGGATTAATTGATTAATTAGACTTATTATGGGTTAAGTTAATTATTTAAGGTTATTTAAACCAAATTTAAGTAAGGTTTAATTGAAAAATTAGACTTATTATGGACTAAGTCTAATTATTTAAGGTTAATTAATGCTAATTTAGGTAATGTTTAATTGATTAATTAGACTAATTATGGGTTAAGTCTAATTATTTAAGGTTATTTAAACCAAATTTAGGTAAGGTTTAATTGATTAATTAGACTTATTATGGGTTAAGTCTAATTATTTAAGGTTAATTAAACCTATTTTAGGTAAGGTTTAATTGATTAATAAGACTTATTATGAGTTAAGTCTAATTATTTAAGGTTAATTAAACCTAATTTAGGTAAGGTTTAATTGGCTAATTAGACTTATTATAGGTTAAGTCTAGTTGTTTATGGTTAATTAAACCTAATTTAGGTAAGGTTTAATTGATTAATTAGACTTATTATGGGCTAATTATTTAAGGTTAATTAAACCTAATTTAGGTAAGGTTTAATTTATTAATTAGACTTATTATGGTTAAGTCTAATTATTTAAAGTTAGTTAAACCTAATTTAGGTAAGGTTTAATTGATTAATTTGACTTATTATGGGTTAAGTCTAATTATTTAAGGTTTGTTAAACCTAATTTTGGTAAGGTTTAATTGACTAATTAGACTTATTTTGAGTTAAGTCAAATTATTTAAGGTTAATTAAACCTAATTTCGGTAAGGTTTAATTGACTAATTAGACTTATTATGGGTTAAGTCAAATTATTTAAAGTTAAATAAACCCAATTTAGAAAAGGTTTAATTGATAAATTTGACTTTTTATGGGTTAAGTCTAATTATTTAAGGTTAATTAAACCTAATTTAGGTATAGTTTAATTGATTAATTAGACTTATTATGGGTTAATTCTAATTATTTAAGGTTCATTAAACCTAAATTAGGTAGGGTTTAATTGATAAAATAGACATATTATGGGTTATTTAAAGTTAGTTAAACCTAATTTCGGTAAGGTTTAATTGATTAATTAGACATATTATAGGTTAAGTCTAATTATTTAAGGTTAATTAAACCTAATTTAGGCCAGGTTTAATGGATTAATTAGACTTATTATGGGTTAATTCTAATTATTTATGGTTAGTTAAACCTAATTTTGGTAACGTTTAATTGATTAATTAGTCTTATTATGAGTTAAGTCTTATTATTTAAGGTTAGTTAAACCGAATTTAGATAAGTTTTAATTGATTAATTAGACTTATTATGGGTTAAGTCTAATTATTTAAGGAATGTTAAACCTAATTTAGGTAAGGTTTAATTGATTAATTAGACTTATTATGGGTTAAGTCTAATTAATTAAGGTTAATTAAACCAAATTTACGTAAGGTTTAATTGATTAATTAGACTTATTATGGGTTAAGTCTAATTAATTAAGGTTAATTAAACATAATTTAGGTAAGGTTTTTTTGATTAATTAGTCTTATTATGGGTTAAGTCTATTTATTTAAGGTTAGATTATGGGTTATGTCTAATTATTTAAGGTTAGTTAAACCTAATTTTGGTAAGGTTTAATTGATTATATAGACTTATTATGGGTTAAGTCTAATTATTTAAGGTTAATAAAACCTAATTTAGGTAAGGTTTTATTGATTAATTAGACTTATTGTGGGTTAAGTCTAATTATTTAAGGTTAATTAAACCTAATTTATGTAAGGTTGAATTGATTAATTAGACTTGTTATGGTTAAGTCTAATTATTTAAGGTTAGTTAAACCTAATTTAGGTAAGGTTTAATTGATTAATTAGACTTATTATGGGTTAAGTCTAATTATTTAAGGTTAATTAAACCTTATTTGGTAAGGTTTAATTGATTAATTAGACTTATTATGGGTTAAGTCTAATTATTTAAGGTTAGTTAAACCTAATTTAGGTAAGGTTTAATTGATTAATTAGACTTATTATGAGTTAAGTCTAATTATTTAAGGTTAGTTAAACCTAATTTAAATAAGGTTTAATTGATTAATTAGACTTATTATGGGTTAAGTCTAATTATTTAAGGTTAATTAAACCTAATTTAGGTAAGGTTTAAATGATTAATTTAACTTATTATGGGTTAAGTCAAATTATTTAAGGTGCGTTAAACCTAATTTAGGTAAAGTTTAAATGATTAATTTGACTTATTTGGGGTTAAGTCTAATTATTTATGGTTAGTTAAACCTAATTTATTTAAGGTTTAATTGATTAATTAGGCTTATTTTTGGTAAATTCTAATTATTTAAGGTTAATTAAACCTAATTTAGGTAAGGTTTAATTGATTAATTAGACTTATTATGGGTTAAGTCTATTTATTTAAGGTAAATTAAACCTAATTTAGGTAAGGTTTAATTGATTAATTAGACTTATTATGGGTTATTTAAATTTAATTAAACCTAATTTAGGTAAGTATTAATTGATTAATTAGACTTATTATGGGTTAAGTCTACTTATTTAAGGTTAATTAAACCTAATTTAAGCAAGTTCAAATTGATTAATTAGACTTATTATGGGTTAAGTCTAATTATTTAAGGTTAGTTAAACCTAATTTAGTTATGGTTTAATTGATTAATTAGACTTATTACGGGATAAGTCTAATTATTTAAGGTTAATTAAACCTAATTTAGGAAAGGTTTAATTGATAAATTAGACATATTATGGGTTATTTAAAGTTAGTTGAACCTAATTTTGGTAAGGTTTAATTGATTAATTAGACTTATTATGGGTTAAGTCTAATTATTTAAGTTTAATTAAACCTAATTTAGGCAAGGTTTAATTGATTAATTAGACTTATTACGGGTTAAGTCTAATTATTTAAGGTTAGTTAAACCTAATTTTGGTACATTTAATTGATTAATTAGACTTATTATGAGTTAAGTCATTTTTTTTAAGGTTAGTTAAACCTAATTTAGATAAGGTTTAATTGATTAATTAGACTTATTATGGGTTAAGTAATTATTTAAGGTTAGTTAAACCTAATTTAGGTAAGGTTTAATTGATTAATTAGACTTATTATGGGTTAAGTCTAATTATTTAAGGTTAGCTAAACCTAATTTAGGTAAGGTTTAATTGATTAATTAGACTTATTATGGGTTAACTCTAATTATTTAAGGTTAAATAAACCTAATTTAAGTAAGGTTTAATTGATTAATTAGACTTATTATGGGTTAAACCTAATTATTTAATGTTAGTTAAACCTAATTTAGGTAAGGTTTAATTGATTAATTAGACTTATTATGGGTTAAGTCTAACTATTCATGGTTAATGAAACCTTATTTAGGTAAGGTTTAATTGATTAATTAGACTTATTATGGGTTAATTCTAAATATTAAAGGTTAGTTAAACCTAATTTAGCTAAGGTTTAATTGATTAATTAGATTTATTATTGGTTAAGTCTAATTATTTAAGGTTAGTTAAACCTAATTTAGGTAAGGTTTAATTGATTAAATATACTTATTATGGGTTAAGTCTAATTATTTAAGGTTAGTTAAACCTAATTTAGGTAAGGTTTAATTGATCAATTAGACTTATTACGGGTTAAGTCTAATTATTTAAGGTTAGTTAAACCTAATTTCGGTAAGGTTTAATTGACTAATTAGACTTATTATGGGATAAGTCAAATTATTTAAAGTTAAATAAACCCAATTTAGGTAAGGTTTAATTGATTAATTAGACTTTTTATGGGTTAAGTCTAATTATTCAAGGTTAATTAAACCTAATTTAGGTATGGTTTAATTGATTAATTAGACTTATTATGGGTTAAGTCTAATTATTTAAGGCTAATTAAACCTAATTTAGGTAAGGTTTAACTGATAAATTAGACATATTATGGGTTATTTAAAGTTAGTTAAACCTAATTTCGGTAAGGTTTAATTGATTAATTGGACTTATTATGGGTTAAGTCTAATTATTTAAGGTTAATTAAACCTAATTAAGGTATGGTTTATTTGATTACTTAGACTTATTATGGGTTAAGTCTAATTATTTAAGGTTAATTATACCAAAGTTAGGTAATGTTTAATTGACAAATTAGACATATTATGGGTTATTTAAAGTTAGTTAAACCTAATTTCAATAAGGGTTAATTGATTAATTAGAATTATTATGGGTTAAGTCTAATTATTTATGGTTAATTAAACCTAATTTAGGCAAGTTTTAATTGATTAATTAGACTTATTATGGGTTAAGTCTAATTATTTAAGGTTTGTTAAACCTAATTTTGGTAAGGTTTAATTGATTAATTAGACTTATTATGGGTTAAGTCTAATTATTTAAGGTTAGTTAAACCTAATTTAGGTAAGGTTTAATTTATTAATTAGGCTTATTGTGGGTTAAGTCTAATTATTTAAGGTTAATTAAACCTAATTTAGGTAAGGTTTAATTGATTAATTAGACTTGTTATTGTTAAGTCTAATTATTTAAGGTTAGTAAAACACTAATTTAGGTAAAGTTTAATTGAATAATTAGACTTATTATGTGTTAAGTCTAATTATTTAAGGTTAATTAAACCTAATTTAGGTAAGGTTTAAATGATTAATTAGACTTATTATGGGTTAAGTCAAATTATTTAAGGTGAGTTAAACCTAATTTAGGTAAGTTTTAAATGATTAATTTGACTTATTAGGGGTTAAGTCTAATTATTTATGGTTAGTTAAACATAATTTATTTAAGGTTTAATTGATTAATTGGACTTATTTTTGGTAAAGTCTAATTATTTAAGGTTAATTAAACTTAATTTATGTAAGGTTTAATTGATTAATTAGACTTTTTATGGGTTAAATCTAATTATTTAAAGTTAGTTAAACCTAATTTAGGTAAGGTTTAATTGATTAATTAGACTTATTATGGGTTATGTCTAATTCATTAAGGTTAATTAGACCTAATTTATGTAAGGTTTAATTGATTAATTTGACTTATTATGGGTTAAGTCTAATTCATTAAGGTTAATTAGACCTAATTTAGGTTAGGTTTAATTGATTAATTAGACTTATTATGGGTTAAGTCTAATTAATTACGGTTAATTAAACTTAATTTAGGTAAGCTTTTTTTGATTAATTAGTCTTATTATGGGTTAAGTCTATTTATTTAAGGTTAGTTTAACCTAATTTATGTACGGTTTAATTGATTAATTAGACTTATTATGGGTTAAGTCTAATTATTTGAGGTTAGTTAAACCTAATTTAGGTAAGGTTTAATTGATTAATTAGACTTATTATGGGTTAAGTTAATTATTTAAGATTATTTAAACCTAATTTAAGTATGGTTTAATTGATAAATTAGACTTATTATGGATTAAGTCTAATTATTTAAGGTTAATTAAAGCAAATTTAGGTAATGTTTAATTGATTAATTAGACTAATTATGGGTTAAGTCTAATTATTTAAGGTTAATTAAACCTAATTTAGGTAAGGTTTAATTTATTAATTAGACTTATTATGGGTTAAGTCTAATTATTTAAGGTTAATTAAACCTATTTTAGGTAAGGTTTAATCGATAAATAAGACTTATTATGAGTTAAGTCTAATTATTTAATGTTAATTAAACCTAATTTAGGTAATGTTTAATTGATTAATTAGACTTATTAAGGGTAAAGTCTAATTGTTTAAGGTTAATTAAACCTAATTTAGGTAAGGTTTAATTGATTAATTAGACTTATTATGGGCTAATTATTTAAGGTTAATTAAACCTAATTTAGGTAAGGTTTAATTGATTAATTAGACTTATTATGGTTAAGTCTAATTATTTAAAGTTAGTTAAACCTAATTTAGGTAAGGTTTAATTGATTAATTTGACTTATTATGGGTTAAGTCTAATTATTTAAGGTTAGTTAAACCTAATTTAGGTAAGGTTTAATTGATTAATTAGACTTATTATGGGTTAAGTCAAATTATTTAAGGTTAGTTAAACCTAATTTAGGTAAGGTTTAATTGACTAATTAGACTTATTATGAGTTAAGTCTAATTATTTAAGGTTAATAAAACCTAATTTAGGTAAGGTTTTATTGATTAATTAGACTTATTATGGGTTAAGTCTAATTATTTAAGGTTAGTTAAACCTAATTTAGGTAAGGTTTAATTGATTAATTAGACTTATTATGAGTTAAGTCAAATTATTTAAGGTTAATTAAACCTAATTTCGGTAAGGTTTAATTGACTAATTAGACTTATTATGGGTTAAGTCAAATTATTTAAAGTTAAATAAACCCGATTTAGGAAAGGTGTAATAGATAAATTTGACTTTTTTTGGGTTAAGTCTAATTATTTAAGGTTAATTAAATCTAATTTAGGTATGGTTTAATTGATTAATTAGACTTATTATGGGTTAATTCTAATTATTTAAGGTTAAT
>CM040422.1:8413397-8429193 GCA_022702705.1 Papilionanthe hookeriana x Papilionanthe teres
TTGGTTCATTGATGTCTCAAGTACTAATGAAGCTTATGCTTTAATTGAAGAAAATGACTACAAATAATTTTCAATGGCCTTCTGAGAGGATAAATCCTAAAAAGTAGCCATTATTCATGAATCTGATGTTTTTACAGTTCTAGCAAATCTAGTTGCTGAAATTTCAAGGAAGATAGAATGATTTGGAATGAATTTTTCTCAACTGATTTCAATGATTGAAGAGAAATCATTTGGCCAAATGACAGCATTCTCAAACATCATTAGGATCTTTAAATGTAATAAACAAGCATAATAACCCATATTCTAATTATTATAATCCAGGTTGGAAGAACCATCTAAAATTTAACTGGAATATCAACAATCAGGGTGGTAGTAAACAACAATTAGGGAGAAATCAAGTAAACCCATTGGGGAATTGAAACAATCAAGGTAATAATAATTCTAGATCAACTTGTCCTCCAGGTTTTAACAATGCTTCACAAATTAAGGAGAAGAAGTTGTCTATAGAAGAAGTAGTGTTACAAATGAGAAATTTAATACAAAGTCAAGGAGCTATAATTAGAAATATTGAGAATCAACTGGGACAAATAGCCATTTCATTAAGTAATAGATCCCAAGGAACCCTTCCTAGTAATACAGTAACAAATCCAAGAGATAAAAATAAAAGAGCATGTAAAAGTTATTCAATTGAGATGTGGAAGAGAGTTTGAAGGTAGAGTTCAAAAAGTGATTGAAGTAAAGAAAGAAGGGTTCAAAGAACCAAAAGAGAAGGCTCTGAAAGGTTTGGAAAGACCTATTATCCACCTAAAATTGATTTAGAAAAGTCACCACCACCATTTCCAAAAATACTTCGACAACAAAAGTTGGATAAGTAATTTTCAAAATTCTTGGAGATTTTTAGAAAATTTACAATTAATATTCCATTTGGTAAAGCCTTAGAACAAATGCTAAGCTATGTGAAGTTTATGAAGGATATTCTCAACATAAAAAAAAAGGTTTGAAGATAATAGACCATTGCACTTAGTGAAGAATGCAATGCAATAATTCAGAAAAAGATTCTTGAAAAAAGCTTAAAGATCTTGGTAGCTTCACAATTCCATGTGCAATTGGAGATAGATTTTATGGGAAAGCGTTATGTGATTTACGTGCAAGCATTAACCTTATGTCTTTATCTATATTTAAAAGACCGGGATTAGGTGAAATAACCCTGGCTACTATAACTTTGCAAATAGTAAATCAATTGAAAACATAACCTAAAGGAGTTATAGAAGATGTTTTAGTAAAGGTAGATCAATTTATCTTTCCTCTTGATTTCATTATGCTTGATATGGAGGAAGATAAAGAGATATCTATTATTTCAAGTAGACCTTTTCTAGCTACAAGAAGAGCACTGATAAATGTGTAGAAAGGGGAATAAGCTATGTGTGTTAATGATCAAACTGTGACATTTAATATTTCAAAATCAATGAAATATATTGTAAGAGGTAAAGATGATGAATGTTTCTGGATGGAGGTAATGAGATATCTGAGTGAATGCCATTTTAAAAGCAACTTATAAAGATAATTTTAAAAGTGAAAAGTTGGAACACGAGCAAGAAGAGGGAATGCAACACTCTGATGATTTTGTTGAGGAAGATTTAAATTATGCTCAAGAAAGTATTCAAGTTTTGGACATGACACATAAAGATGAATTTTTTTGACCATCAATTAAAAAAACTTTGAACTTGAATTGAAATTACTTTTTGAAGATTTAAAATTTGCCTTCTTCGGTGATTCCTCAACTTTTCTTGTTATAATTTCCTCAAAATTAACTCCCAGAAAAGAAGAGAGTTTGCTTGAAACTTTTAAGAAATATAAGAAAGCCTTTGGATGGACCATAAATGATATTAAAGGAATCAATCGTTCAATTTGTATACACAGAATCCTTATGGAAAAGAACTGCAAACACAAGGCTGATCCTCAAAGGAGATAAAACCCTATTATAAAAGAAGTTGTTAATAAAAAAAAATTAAAGAGGTTAGATGTTGGAATTATCTACCTTATTTCAGATAGTGCTTGAGTTAGTCTTATTCACTGTGTTCCAAAGAAAGGAGGAGTAACAGTAACTGTTAATGAAAAGAATGAATTAATACCATTCAAACAAGTTACAGGATGGCGAATATGCATTGACTATAGAAAATTAAATCTTGCCACCAAAAAAGATCATTTTCTGCTTCCCTTTTTGGATCAAATGTTGGATAGACTAGCTAGGCATAAGTATTTCTTTTGGATGGATATAGTGCTTATCACCAAATACAAATACCTCCTGAGGATCAAGAGAAAATAATGCTTACCAGTCCTTATCATACTTATCCTTTTAGAAGAATGCCCTTTGGTTTATGTAATGCCACTGCTACATTTCAAAGATGTATGATGTATATTTCATGTGATTTAATTGAAAAAAGAATTAAAGTGTTTATGGATCATTTTTTAGTGTTTGGAACTTCATTTGAAACATGTTTAGAACACCTATCTAAAGTTCTTAAACACTGTGAAGAAACAAACTTAGTCCTTAATTAGGAAAAATGCTAATTTATTGTAGCAGGAGGAACTGTTTTAGTACATCAAATTGGAATAAAAATGTATGGAAGTAAACCCTGCAAAAATTCAAGTGATCGCTAATTTACCTTAACCAACAAATGCAAGGGAAATTAGGAGTTTTTTAGGACATGCTAGATTCTACAAATGTTATAATAAAGATATTTTAAAAATTGCTAAGCCTCTATGCCAGTTATTGGAAAAATATGTAATTTTTAATTTTAATAATGAATGCCTAAGAGATTTTAATTATTAAAAGAAAATTTAATCATTGCACAATTTATTGTTTCACTAGATTGGGAAAAACATTTTGAGTTAATGTGTGATGCAAGTGATTATGCTATTTGAGCTGTTTTAGGACAAAAACATGATACAATTTTCAAAGTAATCTACTATGCTAGTAGAACACTTAATTGAACCCAAATTAATTATACCACAACTGAAAAAAGGTTATTAGCTATATTGTATACTTTTGATAAATTCAGATCATATTTGATTAGAACTAAATGTGTGGTGCATACTGACCATTATGTTATTAAATATTTAATAAAAAAGAAGGATGCAAAATGAAGACAGATAAAATGGATTCTTCTTTTACAATAATTTAGCTTTGAGATAGTAGATAAGAAGGGTTCTGATAATCAAATTGCTGGTCATCTATCTAGGCTAGGAAATGAAAAATCTCTTTTCTGATGAAAAAATTAATGAACATTTTCTTGATGAAAAATTGTTCACTATTAATGAGTAGCGTGTTTCATGGTATGCCGACATTATAAGTTTTTTTGTTAGTGACATATTACCCTATGGTCTGACATACCAACAGAGGATGAATTTTTATCTGAATCTAAGACTTATTTTTGGGAAGACTTATTTTTACATAAATAAGAAAATGATCTAATTATTCGAAGATGTGTGACATTAGAAGAAACTTATGAAATTATTAAAAAATGTCATGATTCTGATTTTTGGGGACATTTGGTTGTTGATAAAACTGCATATAAAATTCTACAAGCTGGATTTTATTGATCTACAATTTTTAAGGATTTTAATGCTTATATTAGAAATTGTGATCGATGTTAGCATGTAGCCAATATTTCTAGAAGAAATGAGATGCCCCTCAATTATAGGTTGGAAGTTGAAATATTTGATGTTTGGGGATTAGATTTCATGGACCATTTATACCATCTTTGAAAAGTGATACATATTGTTAGCAGTAAACTATGTATCTTAAAAAATAGAAGCTATTGCTTTACCTCAATGTGATGCTTAAAGTGTTGCAAAGTTTTTAAGAAAGAACATATTTTGTTGATTTGGAATGCCAAGAGTAATCATAACTGATGGGAGAAGTCATTTCAGAAATACAATTATGATGAAATTAATAAGGAAATATCATATCAACTATAAAAGTGCTACTTCTTATAATCTTTAGACTAGTGGTTTGGTTAAATTATCCAATCGTGAAATTCAAAGAATTTTTAAAAAAAATTGTTAATAAAAAAAATGATTAGTCAGTCAAACTAGATTTCGTTTTGTGGGCTTGTAGGACAACATATAGAACTTTTACAGGAATGTCACAATATAGATTAATTTTTAGGAAAGCATGTCATTTACCAGTTGAATTTGAGCTTAAAGCATATTGGTCTATTAAAGAGTGCAATTATAATTTAAAGGATGTTGTTGAGAAAAGATTATTGCAAATAAATGAGCTTGAAGACATAAGGAATGAATCATATAAAAGTGCTAACATATATAAAGAAACGCTAAAGATGTGGCATGATCGTAATATTCTGAATAAAAATATTAAGCCTGAAGATATAATGCCAGATTAAGATTATTTGCAGTAAAACTTAATTCCAAGTGGATGGTTCAATTTATTGTAATAAAAGTTACCCCTATGGAGCTGTGGATATTAAAGATCCTAAAACTGAGAAAATTTTAAAAGTGAATGGTTGAATTGGGTTGGGTGTGCTGCCTATAACTTAAATATTCAATAGATAGTTTCAGTTCAGTTTCACAATAAGATTAATTTAATAATTAGGAAGTCACTCGTATATGCAAGTATACGTATCGTTCAAGTAATACAGGGCTCTCATGGAGTCCTGGTTATCGATCCCACGAGGAAGGTAGGAACTTTTCTAAAATATAGTAAAGATTTGAAATCTAATACTCAATTTGCAACGCAAGTTCAAGTACTATTTAAGTTGCTAGTGCAATGATAACTAAGGCTAAATTAACAAAAATTACATTCTAAATTTCTAAACAGGATTAACTAACACACACTAAGTTTTGTATTGAAAGGTTCAAATATGGAAAAATATCTTTCCTCTTGCAATGATTTTATGTTGAATGATTGATATAGATTGACGATAAATTTGTATTGTGCCAAATAGGAGCATTTATATCTTTTACCCTCGTCACAGTACCCCCTCTTCCATGTTATGTAAAGAACATTGACAAATCTTAGGCTTAGTCAATATATCCATAGTTAGGCTAGGAGGATACTGTCTCTCACTTTAGAGCTTCCACTTTCCTTCACCTGAAGGCTAACCCTAGCATTAGTGACCAAACTTTATGACCAAATTAGGGTTTTTAGCCTATCACTCTAAAATATCCAATTTGATGCCTATCAAACCACAGTTCCCTATTTATTTGCACTCAATTCCCATGAAATACCAACTCATTCATGGACATTGAATTAATTCTCTACTATTGTTGTAGAACACATGGTCCTTTTAGATTTTATGTTTTACAACAAATTTTAATAATTTAATTGGCCAAATCGAAAAGTAAATGAAGTTGAAAGTGAAAATCATCACAATTTTTTAACATTTTTATTGCACATCAAATCTACATCAACACTTCAGCACATCTCATTGCAAGAAGAAATACAAACAAATCTACTCAGAATTCATGAGGAAGATACAACAATATATGGATTTTATATATAAAAGAAAATCCATACAAATGACAAAAGTAAATATAACTTATCTTAATTTCATCCCCAAGAAAATCCCTTGAAGTTCCTTTGAATCCTTTTCTCTCTTCACTTTAACACTCAATTCTCTCTTTAGAATAGTAAAGAAGAAGCAATCTCTCACCTTCCTCTTATTCTGACACTCTATAGAGAAGAATCCCTCACTAAACAACACTTCTACACACTTACCATACACTCTCCACAAACCCTAACACACTTAACTCACTCCAGAAGACTTCACTCCCTCTCCTCTCTCACTTTCTTAGCGTCCAAATCTATTTGAAATAGTTTAGAAATAAATTCCCCAAGAGTTTCCTTAAGCAACCCTTCAAAAAGCATCCAAATACATTGAATTTAACTTTCACCGACACTGGGTCGCCATTTAAATTCTGAGCTCTCGGTATTGGGCGCTGGCGGCGCCCATTTTGACACCGGCGACGCCCATTCTGGCGCTGCCCTGTATTTTTCATTTTGCCTCTTTTTGCTCCAAATTCATTCCTTTTCTCTTCCTTTTACTCCAATCACCTAAAATCATCATACTGCAGCAAAACATTAAAAATATCTTTCTTTAAAGTGCAATATCACCAAAAATGAGTACAAATTATATAACAAAAATCTAACATATTTTTGGTGCATCAAAATCCCCCAAACTTAGCTATTACTTGCCATCAAGTAATCCTTTTACTACATAAAAATATCACTCAAAGTTGTGAACTTTTCACTTATAAAATACTATGATTTTTTATTTAAATGAATATAATAGTAAGATTTTTTGAAAGAAGTTTAGTAACTCAGGTTAAAACTACAAGTATAATAACATTCAGTAGTCAAGTCAAAGAGATTTTGTTTTCTATTCATTTCATGATGAACAATAATTTGTCACATTAAGGGTGCCTTGAAAGACAATATGAAAAAAGAATCCCATGCAAACTTTATTAGAAAGCAGACTAATACATTAAATATAAATTCAGAAATGTAACAAATTTCTTCCTTTTAGTTGATTCAAGTGAAGCCAATTTTTTACTAAGCATCTCCTTAAGCTTTACCTCACATATATTTTCTTTCTTTTTCTTTTCCTTTTTTTTCTTTTTTTTATTGTTTTTCAATTCTTTCCTTTTATTTATATGAGGATTACTATATCTAGATGGTCTTTAATAGTTTTGAACTTCACTCTCCTTTTTCTAAAGTTGAAATTTGACATACCTCCTTTCTTTCTAAATATATAGCAGCTTCATAATTCATCATAAAGTCACAATCCTTCCTTCACACATAGTTCTTTAAGTCTCTTAAAAGTTCAACAATGCAGTTTCTTTACTTTAAATAGTCAAATATAGTCCAATCCTCTCATACTAAATATCTTAACCTTATAAAATTAACCTTTATTACTAAAAACATTCATCCAAATCTACTATAATATTTAAATGAAATAAAAAAATTAGTTATCTAAAGTTAGGTTCAACTACTAAAACTCATGCTAATAATTTTTAAAATTATATTAATTGAGAAAAAATAAGAGTTAATCTTTTACCCTCCCCCAAACTTATGTTTTTCATTACATATAAATTTGAAAATGTAGAGAGCATGCTGTGATTTTGAATTCTTCAGAAGCTATGCTGGTATTCATCAAAAAAATTAAGCTAGCAAGCATGAATCAATTAGAGACAACAAAATATATATATATCTCTCTCTCTATATATATTTTTTTAAAAGGAAAGGGCAGAATAAGCCCCTACATGTTGAGAAATAGAAATTTACAAAAGGTGGTAGAAAGGCCCCCAAACTAATAAAATCCTAGTGGCAGCCCCTACCAAGGTAAACTAAAAACAGTACATGTAAATTCCCTCCCACTCACCAAAACAAGCAAAGACTATAAACTAAGGTTGCAGAAAAAAAGGCCACCACAAAGCCAGGTAGACAGCAAGATGGAACCAAGAACAAAATGCCAGGGGACATCCAAAGTCAGATAGGAGAACAATGATCAATTCTGAAATGGGGGGAACTCAACTTATCTCCAGCAATTAAGAACTTTAGCTCACTGGATGGAAGGTTGGAAACCTCAGCTTTGGGGGAAATAGCACTGCCCGGGCAAGCCAATGGGCAGGTTTGTTACCCTCTCTGAAATTGGAAGAAAACTGGGTGTGAGGGGTCCTGAAAGCAAGAATGAGTTCCATCCAGTATTTGTGGTGCCACTGAAGCTGATGGGAAAATTCAATGTTCTTAATCAGGTCTTGAGAGTCCACCTCAATCCAGGTATTTTCCCAACCAGCAATCTGAGCAAGCTGAAGAGCCCAAAGCACTGCAATCAGTTCAGACTCAAATGCATCTTTGGCAGAGACTGGGGCAAGGAAATAAAGCAGACAATTACCCAGATGGTTCCTGAAGATGCCCCCCACCCCAGCTCCATCAATGGAGAAACTTCCATCAGTGTTTATCTTGATGTAATTGGAAAGGGGAGCCTTCCAACTGACAGCTTTCACCTGAAAAGAGACAGCAGGGGCAGGAGGGAATAAGTGGGGTGGCTGCTGAAGAATTTGTGGGAACCCCTTATGAATAATGAGTTTGCTAATATAGGACTTGCAATTCCTAACAACAGTGGGGGCAGCAGCAGTAAGGTCTTCAAATTTGGCCTGGTTCCTGGTCATCCAAATGAACTAGATGGCAATGAAATGAATGGTATTAGCCTTTGGGATTTCCCCCTCACACCAATGATGATGGAAAACCTCCCAATGAAGGTGACTGCTATTAAGAGATATCTGGGATTGTAATTCTTGCTGGCTGTCAGGAGAAGTTACACTGGAAGAACAAGTGGGGAATAGATTCTTCATGCTGATGACAAAGAACACAGATAGAAGGACCTCTTAAGCCTTTTAACTTAAGGATATCATTGTGCGGCTTATTTTTTTAGGTCGTGTTTTATTTTGAAGAGGGGTCGCCTAACAGAAATCTGTCGGCGAATTTTTAATTTAATTAAAATAAATAATTTGAAAAAGTAGTATTTGATTTTGAAAATAATTTTAAATTTGAAAGTTTTAAGATATGAAATTAAACCGACCTCGCATCCCAAATAGTTTATATAAACGAGCACCGCACCACAAACCGTGTACCTATCCACTAAAGATAGACACCTTGCTTGATGGTGGGGCTTGATTAAATAAACTAGAAGATTAGTGACATCCGTTTGGTACTGCGAACCAATTTTATAAGCCGACAAGTTTCCCCCGCTTAATATGAAAACATTAAACAGGGGTTTATATTACTCGGGTTCTTTAAAATTCCCTATAAGTGCAAGCCCCTATAGTTAATTACATCTTAAGTGACGGGAATCACCTAAGAAAACTCTCGATAATAATCAATGATTATCGCTCTCGAGAATTTCAAAGTTTAAGGTTTTCAAAGATTGAACTTTGGAGTTTCAATAGGGAATGGATCAAATTTGGAACATTTTATTTTGTGAATCCAAAGGAAGAAAGGTAGGAGAAATCACTGATTCGAAGTGAACTTCGATAATTTCCCGACTATCCTATCGTTTGGCTTGAATTTAGGAAAGTCCTAATATTTATTTGATATTTCAATCTTGCCAATTTCAATTAATTAGGGCTTATATTTGTATGATAAAATCAAACAAATAGCACTAGAAGATGTGAGGGTTTATTGTCGTATCGGACGACTACCTCGGAATCCTAAGACCGGTTAGGGCTTAATTTGCAATGCAAATGCCTAACGAAGAGTTGAGGATTTATGTTGCACTAGGCAAGCTACCTCGAAGTCCTATGGCTTGGTTGTTTTAATTCTAGGAAAGTTTTGCTTGAAGTAGACTCGAGTTTCTTGATGACGATGGTCGTGCTTGCCCACCATGCTCCGAGCTCCTTGTTGTTGCGAGAGGTTTAGTTTTAGAAACCATAAATCGGGAGTTGAGAAAAGTGTTTTGGTTTAGAGAAAATCTTAATTTCCAGGTGTTTTTTATGTTTTATTTAAAACAAATCTTAAAGTTGATTATAACGACGCCGGTTAAGATCCCGCGGTTCCATCCTTCGGCATCATTATTTTTATCGGATTCACTTAGTCCGGATGAATTTGCTAAACTCAAGCCGAATGAGTTCCACACTTTCATTTAGACCGTGGGAAATCCCGTTAGCAACACGTAGGTTACATCATCCGAGGTATTCCCGATCATCCAACAGGACGTTTTAATTTAGTTGTAATTGTAGTTTTGTGTTACGTTTCGTGATTAAATTTTGAGTTGTTTTATATTTTGAAATGTTGTGGCGGTGAATTTTATCTTGCAATGACTTTTAACTTAATTTTGGTTTCAGTTTTAGGGGCTATCCTAAAGGTGTGGGTTTTCATGCAAATCGTTGTTTTATCATGCAAGAAAAGTAAAATGCATTTCGTAATAAAGTAAATTGCAAGAAAGTAAATTGCAAGAAAGTAAATTGCAATAAAATAAAAGCGTACTGGAGGGTCTTCCCGTCATCCCAAGCTGCACTTAAAACACAATTAGAATATTTAAGCAAGTTCCTAGGTAAAGCTAAGGGGAAGGTTATGGTTTTCTACCAAATTCCTAATCCTATAGCTAATCATTTCCTATGACGTCTAGGTTCTTTGGGTTTTGGTTTAAGGACGATTTTCTTCATCAAAGAATAATCAAATTCAATTGTTCTTATAAATATCCTATCATATTGAGGAAGTGCTTAAGAAGAATCTTAAACATCTTTTCAATATTTCTAGGATTGTTTTAAGTCCAAATGAATTTAATTATATAAATGAATCGATCATCCGAGGTTTTCAAGTCTTGTTAACTTGCTCGATGAACTAGGACATTTGAATATCCCATGAGTGAGATAACACTTTATTTAATGTTCTATTTAGGAGTTATATTAATCAAAGCTTTCAGGGTAAATTAGTATTCAAATGATTTGATTTGAGTTAAAGGGTTTAAATTTGGAATAGTGTTCGAGTTGCTTTATATTTAGTTTAATTTAATTTAATTTGATTTGATGTTTAATTAATTTGATTTAATTTAATTTAATTTAATTATTTAATTTAATTTAATTTAATTTAATTTAATTTAATTATTTAATTTAATTTAATTTTTTAATTTAATTTAATTTAATTATTTAATTTAATTTAATTTAATTATTTAATTTAATTTAATTTAATTGTTTAATTTAATTTAATTTAATTTTAATTAATTTAATTTAATTGTTTAATTTAATTTAATTTAATTATTAAATTTAATTTAATCTTAATTTAATTTATCTTTAATTTACTTTATTTTTTAATTTTAATTGAAATTTCAAAAGATTTTAATAATTTAATTAAGTCTTTTAATATTTTAAATTTGAGTTATCATTTTAATTAAGATGTTGAGTATTAATGATATAATTAGTTTAGGGATTTTAAATTAAAGAATAAATCTCTTCCTAATAAAGATCCCTTATTTTAATAATTCCAATTTTATTATTCTTCCAAATTTAATCTATTATTTAATTAAAGTTTAATCATTTTAAAATTATTTAATGGGTTTCTACCCTTTAATTATTTAAATTTCAATCATCCAAATCAGATTAGGATCAAATATTTTACTTGTTGATTTTTTATTAAACCTAAAGTTTTAATTAAGGATTAAAGATTTTAATTACCATTTTACCCTTTAAGCTTAATAATTTCATAACTCACTAAATTGAACTCGAATGAACTTGAAATTTTTATGTGACTTCACTCATATGTCAATAAAGACATGAGAGGAGAAAATGTGATTTTTCTGTATTTAATTTATTTATATAATTATTTTTGGTGGAAAATAGAGATTTTCAAGGAAAATTTGATAACATGACCAAGGGAAAGTTTCAGTCCTTAAGAAAATTAGAGGACATTCTAATGACCAGGAGAAGCACTTGGACTGATTTTGGTGATTTTTTGAATTATATTATTTTTATTATAATTATTTTGAGTTTTGGAGTGTTAATTAATTTAAAAATAAAATAAATGTTGAAAAATGGATTTTATATTTTTCAAAAATCTCTCTGATATCAAGGAAACCAGAGAATCAAATTTTGCAATTTTCTGATTTTTCTATGATTTATAATAATTATTTTAGTGAAAATGCTAGAAAATACATTTTTTTTTTTTTAATTTTAAAATTACCCTAGGGCTTTAAAATTTAATATCTCACTAAATAGACTTAGGAAAAATGTGGGATTTGTTCCTAAGTGATTAAAATTCAAAATGTGACATTTTGGTGAATTTTATTATTTTTGTGATTTTTATTATTTTTTAATTATTAAAAATATTAAAATATTATTAAAAATCAACTTTTTTAGAAAATTGAAATTTTAATTTTCTTAGGTTCCCCTGATATCGAGAGGCTCCAAAACCAATTTGGTGAATTTTTAAAAAGTATTTTAAAAGTTATGAATTTTTAAAGTTTAAAATGGCTAAGTGGCTTAATCAACCCAATTAGTGGGCTAACCAAGTCCAATTGACCTCAAATTTTTATGGTGGATTCCTCTGATCCTAAAGGTCAGTGGAGAATTGATTTCAAGTCAATTTGATACCTGGTTAACTCTAATTAATTAAAGACCTATTTTGGGTGTTTAAGCCAATTAGGAGTTAATGCGAGTGAATTAACTCAAGTCCTATTTTTCCTAGGGTTCTCTGGTCATAAGGAACATCACCAAATATTTCTAGAATTTATTTCACAACATGCTAATTTTGGAATTAAAATACTCAAAACAAGCAACATGCATTTGAAAAATAAATAACTTTTCACGAGATGGCCTCTCGACCTTGGAAAATTCAGGGAATGTTCCCAAGTTCGAGGCTTCAAAGCCCTATGGTCTCATGCCATGGTGAATTGTATACATGCATGGAGAATTAAATGTATGTAGAGAGTAAATAAATCATAAAAAATAAAATACTTAATGAAATTAAGTGATTTCTTTTTCACATTATTCTCCTCCGTTCACCGAGCAAGAGGGTATTTTTATTTTATTTTTGTGATTTTTCTACACAAAGATATGGATTTTTGAAGTTTAGGGAATTAAATAAATAAAAAAATACCCTAATTTTCTATTTATCCACGCGGCGCCAGCGCATCCTCGGCAGCTCCGAACGCACACGCGTCGCGCTCCCATTCGACGCCGCCACCCGAGTCGCCAGCCGGGCCCCGCGGTTCTCGTACCGTCTCCCGGTCCGACGCAATCTCGGCCGTCCGTGCGCGCGTGTATCGAATGGACGCGCATCTGTTCATCGTCCCCAAGTGTTCTCACCCGAGAGCCGTCCACACTAAATCCTTAAGATCTCACTCGATTCTCAATGGATTTTCATGTTCTTATGCTCTATGGATTCGTCTTGAAGAGACGAACACATCTATACGGCTAACATGCATTGAAACTAAGGCATTCGAAATGAAGAATCTCCAGAAGCTCGGGATGGAGAGTTAGCTCATACCTTGGCTCGGAGAAGTGTGGCTTCAATCCGAGAGTTGTTGCACCTTCGATCGGGTCCCGCAGAGCTCCGCGATGAAGTCTCCCGGTCCGGTGAATCGCTCTAGCTATGAAAGTGACCACAGCCCGATCACAAAGCTTGGAGGCTGGAGCAACCGGGTGGCTCGGAGATGGGGCTTTCGATGGTGAAACTTCTCCTCTTGGTCCAAGTGAAGGTGTAGGACCGCTCAATTTGAGGATTGGCTCACTGCGGCAAAGTGTCCCGGGTTTTGGGTGGAATTTCGGCTGAGAAATCGGGCTCTGTTAGTGGGGATTAGGGCAAATCGACACCTGGGATCAACTCGCTCTAAGGATGGTGAAGGGTTTGGAACAATTTTGGCGAGTTTCGGCAGGGTTTGTGCTTGGCTCCCCTTATGGCCGAGAGGGGTGGAGTTTAAATAGAGCCGGGCTGGGGCCTCCTGTGGAGAGTTAGGGCTCGGGATCAGCCTGCTCCGGTGAGGAGAAGATCGGCCATGGTGACCACTAGGGATGGGCGGCTCAAGTAAGTGAGAATTTCAATGTTGGCTCACATGTGAGCTCTCGGCCATGGTGTTTTCCGGCGGCCCGGTGGCCGCCGGCCAGCATGGGTCACCCTCGTGGTCAGGTGGGTCGTGGGCTTGGAGGTTTGTGCAATCAATCGGCCATGGACATGTGTAAAGGCTTTGATCCAAAGTGGAATGGGGCATGGCTAGATTTGGACCTAAATGGGTCAACCCACCCATTCGGGCTAGGTGCACCACCCAAGGCCCGGTTTAGGTCGAGGAGAAAGTGATTTGGATCAGCTTGATTAGTGGGGTCAAGTCACAATCCAAGTACAATTAGAGCTTAAGCATGGTTTAGTGGAATCATGTAAGTGGTTAACCACCTTTAGGAGTTAAGGAAAGAGCCTCCTCCTTTGCCCAAAATGGCATGGTGACATGTAAAGAGGCTCTCATGGCTTGCATATGGCTTATGCATGGCTCCATGGCTCCATTTGGCTTGGGAAAAGTAAAGTCAATTTCATGGAAATGGATTTAAGGAAAATTTTGGTATTTAGGGGTGATTTGGCATGAGGCTTGATTTGGAATTATTTGATGATGAATTTAGGACTTAGGGATGATTTTAATTGAAAGTATGATGAGGGGAAATGTCATATGGGCCTTGGAAGAATTTTGGGCTTTTTTGAAAGGGTTTTAGATGGGCTTTTAAGATGGGTTAGGAAAGTGGGCTCTTGAATTTTAAAATGGATTTTGGGATGAAATTTTGTAAAGAGGTTGGGCCAAATAATTATTGGTTTTAGCTCATGGATGTGTCATGAGTGACTTGAAGCAAATTTGGGGTAGTTTGGACTTGAATTGGGTTGGATTTGAATTCTTTTGGTGAATGGGCCAATATAGGTCCAAGTGGGCCAAGTTGGGCCAATGTTGGGCTAGAGTTGAAATTGATGTAAAATAAATATTAAGAAATGTTTATGGGAATGTTTCAAAGAGATTTTGGCTTTGGTTGGGTTTTAATTTTGAGGTTTGGGCCTATTCGGGTTAGATTTGGGTTTAGGTCAAAATTGGGCTTTAAGGCCAAAAGTGAAATTGGATCCAAATGTCAATCAAATTGGACTTGGATTTGGTCTAAATTGGTATTGGGAATGTTGAATTGAAGTTTAGAATTGAATCGGACCAAAATTGGGGTCAATTGGGTATGTTTGGTTTGACATTGGGTCCACTTTGGGTTAAAATGGGTCAATTTGGGGGTTTTGACAAAAGTAGGAGTAAATTGACAAAATTGGCCCATGGTGTAATTGGACAAAATGAAATTGGGAATATTTGGGATTTTCTGGAATTTTCTGGGAATTTTCTGAATTTTTGGATTTTTAGGCCAAGAAAGGGTATTTTGGGTATTTGGAGGGTATTGGGGGGTTTTCTTGGAATTTTTGGTATTTTTGGGTATGGATGATCAATTTGAGTGATGTGGAGGTGTTTGGGATTGATTTTGGAAAATTTTAGGTAATTTGGAGATTTTGCAAAAATTGGGTAATTCGAGTGGTTTTGGGTAGGTTTAGTAGGTGTAGGGTCCCGGGGTCAAAAATTGAAAATTTGGGAAATTGAAGATTGGGTGAATTTGGGTGGGGTGAAATCATTTTGGTTGAGCCATGAAGCCATTTCAAGCCCATATGAGCCATGAAAGGACTCATTTGAGGCATTCACTTATGTTGTTCCTAACCTCTTGCGCAAGGGCTTAGGGGTTAAGGACCATCCATGTGAATCACCTACATGAGTCGGGAGGTCAAGTTGGGTATGGGTGTGGTTTTAGGAAGTGTGTGGAAATGTAGTGTGTAAGTGTAGTGTATGTCGGCCCCTTCATCGGACCGGGCCACCTGGGTACGCTCTAAGGCCAAAGAGTCCTATAGGAACTCATCCTTTAAACTTCCATATTTGATTTCGACCCTCTAGGTGATTAGGGGTCTATAGTCGAGTTTGTGGAGTTTGCGTGGAGTTTAAAAGTGGTTTGAATTTCTAAAAGGCGGGTCCCGATTCTAGTCCTCTAAGATAGTCAAAGGAAAAGCCTAAGGCTAGATCCTAAGCACTAAAAAGAAGAAAAGGAAGACCTCATCAAAAATGAGGTCAACAATCATCAGTGGGAATAATGCTGTGAAGAGCACGCCAGCAAAGGAAAGAAATGGAAGGGGAGAGGTGTTTACTCCATACTGCCTTCCCCCATTTGACAGTAGGCCACTGATAAGAGGAGCTGTAGAGGTATTTAGTCAAGCTTTGATATTTGGAGA